>PVHY01002010.1:96963-138313 GCA_004024945.1 Uropsilus gracilis
AGATAGATAGATAGATAGATAGATAGATAGATAGATAGATAGATAGATAGATAGATAGATAGATAGATAGATAGATCTATATATATAGATATCTCAATGGAATATTATTATTAATCAAAGAAGCCAAACATGTCATTCACAGCAACATGGTTGGAACTTGAATGAATCACAATAGTGGAAATAAGCCAGAAGGAAAATGATAAATATGGGGTGATCTCACTTATATGAGGGATACAGGGGAAACAAACAAGTGGACAAGATTAATTTAAAACTGCCAACAGAATTGAAGCATAGAGCAATAGAGAGGGAGGTGGGTAAAATTTGGGAAGAAGGAGGACACAAGTGATAAAGATAATTCATGGGTGACAAGGTGATGGGAGTCCCTCGGGGTAGACAATGATATTGTATATGTGTGTGTGTGCCTACAATTAATAAAAAGATAATTCTATATACTGGGAAATGATATCTCTGCAATTTTACTAGTGTGATTTTAGCAGTAAAATAATTATTGTCTCATATAATACCACACCCCAATAATAATTATCCCTAGAACTGGATAATCCAATGACTTCAGCCAATAGCAACAGACACCAATAACCCCAATTATTTTTACATGATTTGTACAAATTAGGACTTTCGACTAAAATGTTCCATAATTACAGATGGTCATTGCACTTTAGATATCTTATCATTTTGGAAGAAAATTAAGATTTCCTTTCCTACTTCCTTTTTAGGTTAAGAAATATATATTACAAAGTGTTTCAATCCAATGCTCCTCACACCTTTCACCACCCTACTGTAAATGGCATAATCTTCCTCTTCCTAGATAAAACATGTCCATACTTAATGAAGAATCATTAAGTGAGTTGTATCCCAGGAAAGCAATCCTTAACATAAGAAATTCGAAACTTTTATAGTAGGCAGTAATGTATCTATCCTGTTCTCCAGAGAGACATGTTAGTTTTTGTTACATTGAACAACAGAATTTCGAAGTTTTGCTTTGAAGAGAGTAATAATCTCTATTTTCCTAAAATGCAAGTAAACTTGTCATTTGCTCTATCATACAGCATTGCTCACAATAAAATCTTGGACAAGAAGTAATCCAGAACAAATAGAAGTTAATATCTTACTTACAATGCATGCAGAAATACAAGGGGCTTTTGTGAACTGTCATCTATTATTTCCTTTATATTTGCTAACAGGTGCTTAAAAATAACTAAAAAAATGCATCAGTTCTACCTCAAGAATCATGGAAATTAAAAGCAAAACAATAAGATCTATAAGGAAGAATGGAGACTTAGTTTATGTCTCTATGATTATAATAGAGTCAAATCTTAACAGATTTAAAGTTTTATTTATTTTTCTTAGAGTTGTGAAGATTTCCTGCATTCTCAGTGAAGCTCTAATCTTCATAAAGGGTCTTGTGAGCAAATGAAGCACTGGTCAGCATTCTTTTAGTGATGATAATATACAATAGCAAAATAAAACTCCAGTGCTCATTTATCATGTATGATGACAGATTGAGAACAGCTGCAAGCACAAAGCTGACAATTCTGTCTAGGATGATGTACAGCACAAGCAAGAATGATCCAAAGATCCATTAACTCCATAATAATATACAGTGATTGTTACTGATCTTGTATGCAAGATGCTTATGATAGTACATGGGGAAAATAAATGGTTCTAAAATAAATGTATATCATATACTGGCATAATACTTTGGGATTGCAGACATTATATGCATCAAATATCATACTGCATGCTGTAATAATCATGAAACAACAGACTACTCTGTAATTTTTGTAAGCATCTTAAGTATTTACAAATATATGCAAACATATGTTAGTGACAAAAATATTATGCAAGAGTACTAACCTACAATCAAAAGTATCATATAACATAATAGTAAATATAATATTACAATATAAAACATATGGCAATGAGGAAATGACAACCAAATTGCTTTCATTATCTTAGAAATACTTGCGCCTTGTAGGAATGGGACACAGGTTATAAAGAACCATATTGAATCAAGGTACTTGTACACTAATGACAAGTTAATCATATTTGATAATGATTTATCAAATATGATTGCAAATTGTTCCTCTCATCAGTTGTATCTTCATTTGTTCTTAAACATTTTTATATTTTAGATGTTAAAGATATTCTAGTATTATCTTTTCATTTATGAGTGAAACCCAAAAAAAGAGAAAAGAACTAAAGAAAAATATTGACTGATACTATATGCCAAATATGGGCTAGAGACTTCCCATGCTTTGTGATGTTTACGTATCCTAGGATTCTTCAACAAAAGCAGTATTGTCAGACTCTCATAGAATGAAACACAGGTTTCTAGTATATAATATACAATGAGTTGTATTATACACTGTCCTATTATATTTGTGGTACATTTTGATGTCTGTGATTATTTACCTTAATTATTCATCTTTATTGTCAGAATAGTTTGGCTACCCAGGGTCTTAGTAGTTCCATATAAATCTTAATAAAATTTATTCTATTATTTTTTAAATAATGTCATTGAACTTTTGAATTGAATCTATTGTTGTATTGAATATATTGTTACTGTAAATGTGAAAATGTAACAAAATGACAATAATATTAACAAAATTAATCATGCATTGTTAAGTAATTTTTCAGTAAAGATGTTGGCATGATGAAAAATCACATCTGAAATTGACCATAGGTATTTCAGTTCAAACACAGTAGACATATTATTTTCTTCTTTTATTACTTGAATATATCAAATCATTTTATTCTATAATGATAACTATTTGGTCACCACATTTTTTAATTTTCTCTTCAAAAGCCATGTTTTTCTAATGATCACTATTGACATTACCCACATTTTCACTTGCTTCTGTATTAATTCATACAGGCTATATGTCTTGATTTCAGATTCCATCTCCAAATAAATTCCTAATTATTAAGTCAGTGGTGATCTTGTATTTAATCATATACACTTAAAAGTCTGCCTGCAGAAAGCATACCTGCTTTCTATATTACCTATTGTGATGTAAGCCTCAAAATCTATCTAACCACATATATTACATAAGGCATTTTGGTTGTGGAAATGACTGCATCTCCAGAAATAGGCCCTATTAACTCTGGAACAATGAACATATCACATCTTCCCTCAATTACATGTAAAAACACTGCACATTAATTGATTCCCTTTTTGGTTTAGAACCTGACACATATTCTAGTCTGATTCAAATAGCAGAACAAACAAATGAATAAGAAAAATTAAAAACAACCAACAGAACTAAATCATAGAGCAAGAGATGGGGAGGAGGAAAAAAACTGAGGAGGTGGAGGGTACAAAACTTAAGATGGTTAATGGGTGTTAAGGAAATGGGAGAACCCACGGTACACAATGATGATATATATACATATATATATATTTATATTAAAGTAACAAATAAGCAGCATCTTAAGTATTTTTGTAGATTATTTTATATAATTCTTTTTTATTTCAGGTGAGTTCAAATTTTTTCTATTTTAAATACAAAGGACAATTTATTGGTTTTTTTAATGTTATATAATATAAATGTTTTATTTATATATATATGTGTTAAATGTTACATACTTTTTAATTTATTTATATATAAATTTCACATCTTTGTAATCCCAGGGATTCAACCCCCCACCCTCTGTCAAAGAAGAAGAATACAGTCTTAGATACTAATGACAATTGCCCTTAACAGTGATGAAGTAAACTTAACAAGATTGACAGTGAAATGGACAGAATGACAGTTGTGATTTTATCACTTAACCACTAAACTGACTAATCCATATTCTCTCATTATTTATGAATTCCAATATAAGAACAGCAGTTTCTTTGGTATTACATTGTTGAGATGAAATTTCTCTTACTTCTAGTTAAAAAAATAAAAACCAATTAATAACTTATGTGATATAAATATTCTTGCATTTTCTCCTTTTGTTTCTGGTACATAAAAATTTCCACCTGTGGTGTCAAATATCCCAAAGATACCAAATTCTGAGTAGCAATTTTTAGTCCTTCTCTGAACTCATTTTTGTGATTCCTATCTTGATGAATGTTAATGCAACCACCAGGGCATTCTTGATTCATATTACTCACAAACTAATTTCATTCAATCACCAAGTCTACCTTCTCTGTCTATTCTTATCTTAATATTCTTGCTAGACCTTCTCTTGCCCTAAAAAAATTTGATTGTAATGATCTTCATTAACTTTCTTTCTAATTATAATCTGTTTACATATGCATAGATATATGTATACATACATATATAGTATTCATATATATACACACAAAAACATGGACACATATAGATATATTTGTGTATATATTCATACATGGACAAAAAAACACTGCACATTTTTTGGCAGATAAAATTGAGAAATAATATGTGATGTAACTGTTTGATGTGAATTTTTCATTATATTCATATGTACTACATTACAATATAATTTGAATTGTTCATTATGAACATCTACTGATTTTATAATTTATAGAGCATAGAAAAAAATTTAAAAGAAAGATTAGATCCATATAACTGAAACGAGGTATCACAGTGATTACTTAGTGATCACTTTTACTATAACTTTATGTAGGGCTCAGTAATGACAACTCAAAGATAAATTAGTCAATATTTACCTGAAATTTTTGCATCTTAGCTGTTATTATATATTCAAAAGAATTTTAATTAATTTTGAAAATTTGCTTTGCCCTAAGTTTAATGAAATTTCATTAAAGAATAAAGAGTTATACTTTATAAGTTAAAGGAAAAGCCCATAAAAGAATTGTAGTGGTAAGGAAGGTTGGAAGAAAAAATAAAATTTCATATTTATATGAATACATAGTGTGAAAATAAAACTGATTCTATTCCAAATCCTTCAATGAATGTAGTGACAAGAAGATGTAATTCTACCTTTCACTATATTTAAAAAATTAACTAACATAAGTAAAACTCTCCAAAAAATACTTGATACTCAATTATCTGTGCAAAATGATGTTTATATTAACTTTTGTTAGAAGATAATTATCTTAAATTGAAACCAATATAATTGCAATTTATACTTTTATGAAATAAAAAGATTAGATTGAGATTAGATTTCAAATAATAAATTGCAAGTGAAATTGCCACATAAGACAAAACTCAATGATTATTTTAATAAATTTTACAACAAAAATATAAATTCACATTGAGCAATCACACTTTAGGTGTCAGTCAGCATGAGGATAATTAGTTTAAAATTATATCTTAGGAGACATGGACTAGGATTTCAATGCTAGCTCTATCAACTGCACAATCAGAGATTCCCTCAGATCAGTTTCCCTAAAGGGAAAATATTTCATATTTAAATATTT
Source organism: Uropsilus gracilis (assembly GCA_004024945.1). Taxonomy (NCBI): domain Eukaryota; kingdom Metazoa; phylum Chordata; class Mammalia; order Eulipotyphla; family Talpidae; genus Uropsilus; species Uropsilus gracilis. The sequence continues at coordinate 102,338 of PVHY01002010.1, forward strand.
TGTTGAAGATGTCATACTGACGTTGGGGCAAAAATAGGCAGAAACCTCCAACCAACAAGCCATAGGGGGGAATGTAGCACATTTTAAATGTAGCTTCTGCCAACCAGGCTCCTTCAGTTTTGTACTACCAAGGCACAGAAGTTGCCTATCAAATGCTATTTAACAACAGGGTTTTATTTACAAAGGGAAATTAACAGGGAAAACAAAATATCCTTAAAGCTACAAGTGGCCTGTTATCTTACCCCAGTCACTCTTTTTAGTCCCAAAGTTCCCAAAGACACATAGTTATGATGGTGCCCCTTTTCCCCTCCAAACCTGAGGCAGGCACTCTGCAAAGTCCAGCATCTCTTCTTTGCTTCTTCTCTACCCAATGTTCTGAGCTGCTCTGCTTCTCCAAGGCTCTTCAAACTTCTTCAACAAATGCTGATGCAAAATTCAGCTTTCCAAATGCCTGGTCATCTCCAGGTACCAGCTCATTATACCGCCTTGCTGTGGTGCCACATTCTCGACACTAGCAACTCTTCTGCCAACCACCTAAGCTCCTTGCCACCACCAGCTCACTCTTACAGGGGGCTTCTGCCCAGCCTGGTCACTCTGGCTACTGGTCTACCATTCTTATGTCTCTCCTTTCCCAAAAGTCTCTCCTCTTCATTCTTTGTTTCTTTCCTTTCTCTTTCTTTGATTTTGCCTCCTAAAATCCAAAGGCTCCAATTTCCATTTACACACCCTCTTGGTGACACATTTTCTCTTCCGCACCCTGGATTTGCAAGAAGTAAAAGTACCCTTATCCTGTTTAGGCCTCTGTGTTTTTCAGACATAGCTAATGGCATCAGTGCCTAAATGTTAACACTGCTCTTATTGGGATTGCAGCTTCAATACTACATAGTAGACGCACAGTACATAATTGATATATTAACTATTGGTTAAGTAAATGATGGTCACTATAAAAAGGGTGCTGTAATATATATACACAAAAGTGGGAAAAAATGAAAGTCCAGCTTAAGGTTCTATGAAATGTGTGACAGTAATGTGAAATGTGGCAACATATTACTTGGAAATGTATTAATAAAACTATTGGACACAATCCAAAGAAACAACAGAGCACACAGAGAAATAAAAAATATATATCATGTTCATGATTTAGAAGGTGTGTATTCTTAAAATTCAATACTACCTAGAGCATTTAGCATATTCAATACAATAACTATCAAAATTCCAAATAACCAAAACAATACTGTGTGCGAAGAAGAAAACAGCATATAATGATCTGACTTAAAATTATGCCACAAATCAATAGTAATAATTAAAACAGTAAGATTTTAAAACAAAACAATCATACAGATCAACAGAATAAAATTGGAGGTCTAAAATTAAATTCATATAAATATGGACAGTTAGTCTGTGTCAAAGGAACCAAGATCATATAATCAAGAAATGAAAGCGTATTCAACAAATGGTATCATAAAGCTTGGAGAGTCACAGGCAAAAAATAAAAATATGTCATTATTGAAACAGAAACACAAATATTAAAACAAAATAAAAGAAATATTTGGATATAAAATATGAAATTTTACAATACCTAGGAGGAAACATAGTAAATATACTCCTATAGAAAAACCTCAAAGCTATATTTCAGGATTTATCTCCAATGGTAAAAGAAACAAACCAAAAATATAAAACACACACCTTGATTAAACTAAAATGTTTTTTATAGAAAAATAAATTATCAGAAAAATAAAAAAGCCACCTATGGATAAGAAGATATTTGCACATCATATGTCTACCATATATGAAGAAATTATACAACACACATACATACACACACACACATACACACAGCCAGACCAGAAAGTAAGCAAAAACCTAAGCAGACATTTCTCCAGAAAAGATCTGCAGATGACTCATAGGCACATGAAAAAAAATGGTCAAATACATTTATTATAAACATAATTCAATACAAGACCACAAAAAGATAACACCTCATACCTGTCAGAATGGTCTATATAAAAACACTAAAAAGAACAAATGTTCCAATGATGTTGATAATAAGAACCCTCATTCACTATATGAAGGCATATAAATTGGTTCAGTCTCCATGGAAAATGATGTAGAGATTCTTTAGAGAAACAAAAAATGGAAATGCCAGAAGACACAACAGTACCACTTCCAGTTATTTATCTGAAGAACACAAGAGCACTATTCCTTCATAGCAACTTTAATCATAATAGTCGAATATAGATGAAACCTAAATGTTTAATTAGCTGAAAACTAGGTAAAGAAATAATTTTATTTATTCACCAATAAAATACTCTTCAGCTTGTCAAAGAAGATGAGATATTGCCTACTGAGAAAATATATTCAGATTTTGAGGGTGATGATACTAAAGGAAATGAGAAAACTAAAACCAACTACTGAATGGTTTCTCTTTCATGGCATATAAACAATCAAAGAAAACTAACTGGGACAACTCAGCGAAAATAACTCTTACACTATGAAAAAGTATGGAGGTTATTAATTGGGCTTGGAAGTGAGAGTAAGCAACAAGGAGATAAGGTGAAAGTGTATTGGCACTGAATCTCTGGTTTAGGGCAAGTGAAACAGGTACACGTGAGGTCTGAAGTTATACTACTGCCAAATTTACTTTTTTTTTGTAAATAAAAGGCAAGTCAAAAAATAGATAAGACAAAATGCAGGAGAAAATTTCAACATAATTTCAACATCTTCCATTTTAGTGATGTATTTTGCATCGTTTCAGCATGGTGCTTACATGAAAGAAAAACTCCTGGTGTTTTACTATGGGTGCTGACATTGTCTTTAATTGGTTTTACAACTGCTAAATAATGCCTACAGGGACATGGTTTTGTTGATGAGATAAGTTGCAATCTTAATGTGGCCTTAATCACCTTCTTAGAAAGATTCCCTGTATCATTTAATTTTGTAGTTCCAGCATCAAAATTAATTGGAAAGGAGATAACAAGATGTATACCAAATCCAATCAATCCTAGCTCTTGTTAAATTTACCAGTTCCATAGAAAATGTAGAAAAGAATCCCTCCTTCAAACAGCAGATCTTTCCAAATGTCAATATATTTCTAGTATATTATTATTCATCATATATGTATGTGTATATATATAGTATATGTAGATTAACATATAGAGGGAGAGGAAGAGCTAGAAGATAGGTAGATAAATGATAGTTAGAACTAATTATATTTAAATAGTATTATAAATAATTAAATAGAAATGATATATACTTGCTTATAATAAAATACAAATAAAAGCTTATATGTGTCTGTTATACATTTGGAGAGTTTTGAGATGTGTGTGTATATATATATATATTGACTTAATGGATGTTCAGCTAAGTGAAAAAGAAATATGTTAAACAAATATGGAACAATAAATTACTGCAAATTATTATGAGCTATAAATTATGTGAGATCAATTCAAGAAAATAAATATTTAGAGAAAGTTCAGCAAAATATCTTTTAGTAGAACTGGTATGAAGCTGATATCTGAAGGAAGAAGCTAGGGTAGAACATTCTTTTATTAGAGAAAAGTATTTTTTTATGTCATATCACATCTGTAAGGATGGATATTATTCAGAAGACAATAAAAAGTTAGAGAGGATGTGGAGAGAAGAGTACCCTTATATGGTGAGAATGCAAACTGATGAAAACTTTATGGGAATTTAAAAAAAAAATTTGAAAGTAGACATTCCATACAGTTCAGTTCTGGTTATTTACCCCAAAAGTACAAAAACATAATTGTGAAGAAATGTATGCATCCCATGTGTCATCACTATTATCAATAGTGAAGAACTGGAGCCAACCTAAGTGTTAAACACCTGGTAAAGGGTTAGAGCTATATCTGTATCTGTGTGTGTGTGTATATATATATATATATATATATATAATATACAATATATATTATATATAATATGTATATGTAGGTGATATACAGATATATAAGAGAATGTAGAAATAAACTTTATATGCAGAAACATAATTCAGTTTTAAAGTGACAAAATCTTGCCATTCGTAAGAAAGACAACCACTATATGATTTCACTGCTCCTTGCTATACAGTGAATCAAATAGAGGAGCTAAAGCAAAGCTACACTTTGTGACTATAAAACCAATTAGCACTTACCAGGAAAATGGAGATGATGACAAAATGAAGGTAAAATGGACATGATGACAAATTGAAAGATAGAATTTGATGGTTAGAGTGAGCTTAATGTGTGTATACATACATGTATTAACATACATGCTTAGTGTATATATACTTAATGAATATATATGTTTAGTGTATATACATATATATTAATGTTAGTGTATGTATATTTAATATATATATATATACATGCATTAACATGTGTACATAAGAATTGATTCTCAATGATGCACCCAAAACTTATATAATGTTATACAATCTTTAACAATTAAAAGAAATGAAACTCAAAATATCATGGTTCCTCAGTCTGACAGAGAAATTTTTAAATGAGTATAAAAAAGGAAAGAGACAATGAAGGTTAATCAATTATGTTAAATAGGCTATTAACTGCAATGAGAAACAATTAATTGGTTTGAAGTAGAACAGATAAAATTCTAGCTGTATTGTGGATGGGTAGAGAGAGATATATGGATGGTGATAGGTATGTGTGTGTGAGAGAGAGAGAGAAAGAGAGAGAAAGAGAGAGGGATAAAATGATAAGCATACATGCAGGAGATCCTTTTGGGGGGCTTTTATAGTAATGCAAGGAAGAAAATGTGGATTTTCTCCCTTCAGGAGTTCATTCACCTTTATATGAATGAATGTTCTTTCTTGGCCTTCAGAACCACAGAATAAATGCAAATCTAATTAGATTCTGGAAAGGTTTCCGAAAATATTTTGTCAGCTCCCCCACCTGTGTCCTGTGTGATGAGCAGTTGAAAGTTATTCATTATTTTATCTGTCATTATTTCAGAGGACTTTACTTATTGAGTGAAGGGAGTAGGGGAAGCAAATTAGTATGTATCTGAGCTACATATGCATGATAGAGATATCTGGAAACATGTTCTAGAAAACTATTAACTTTGTTTATTATGTGACTTGAGTTATCACATAAGTTAGACTTTAATGGAGATTGTACACTCTATATTTTGTTCTTTCTATTAATATGTTTTTTCCTAAAATCTATCAAATATTTGTTCTGCCCATGAAAAATCTAAATCAAATTGCAAAGCATTTGTGATTTTCATTTCTGTTAATAAATAGAATTTAGTTTTGAGATACAAATTTATTTCAAATCTCAGCATTAGAGCTTATTAACTATGTGACACTGCCTTAAACATGCAATCCTCTTCTGTGAGTTGCAGATCATCAAATCTAACTTTGAGGGGAGAGAGATATAGATTGTAAATAGGCACATACATACATATGTACATACAAGCATATATATATTAATATGAATATATGTGTAGTCTACTCATTACATATTACATGTGAGGTACCCCAAATTAAAACTGCCTATAATTATTTTAAATAAAACTAATACATTACCCTCCTCTCGGAAATACTGTGCATTAAAATACTTGAAGTACAAATATTGTAGATAATATTTAAATAATCAATTAGTGTATTCATCACACATATATTCAGTCCTCATTTGGTCAGGGTAAAATTAGTATGAAGTGCTTATTATGAAGAAGATGCTTTGCAGCATTTGAGGAAGAATCTTTGGACATAATACAACTCTTTATCTGCAGGACTGCAAAATCTATCAAGTTTGAGAAATACACTTCTTAGGAGTTCAGGAGATAAAGTAAGCTTTTTCCTTTCTGGAGCAATCTGAGGTGTTCACTAAAACGGATGCAGACCAGACGAAGAAGGCACGGAACTGATATCCAGTCAAAAGATAAGGTCTGAGGAAAAAATGAAGGGGCTGTCATAACAGCTTAGGAAGGCAATGAATAAAATATTGAGAAAATATAATTTCAAAAACATAAAATAAGGCTTAAATGAAAAAAATAAAGCTTATAAGTGACAAATCTTATAGCAAGTAGAATACAAATTGTAAAGTAAATCTCGATATGACTACCTCCAAAGAATGTTTTCCATGTTCTTTTCATTACATTCATTTTCATTTAATTCATTTCATTTTGTCTTTTTTATTTTTCCTTTAATAAACTACTTTGTAGCTAACATATTATAGTAGAATAAATCTTTTCAGGAAACAAATCTCTATTAATTATATTGAGTCATAGGGCGAGTGACAGCTTCTTAGGTCAGAAGAGCATAGGAATAGCTTAAGAATAGTAAGGGAGGCTCCAGAGAGAAGGGCAGCAAATTTGGAACAAGATTTACTAGACAACTGTTGGCTTAAGGTGGTGAAGGACTAATAAGGCATTTTTTGACACAAATGAGAGAAAAAAAATTGCTCTCCGAGGTGTGGAGAAACAAAAGGTGGCCTCTGGCACCATGACACTAACTAATCACAAATATCTATGTGGAGCTCCAGAACAAGTAAGGAAAGATGGTATATATTCCCTGAGGAATGACTCCATTTTGACTTCCTTGACCATTCCTCGTTTCCTGGGCCTGAGAGTCCCCCTTTTTCTTGTTCCATTTCTTTTTGCCTTAATACATTTTTTCTTCATATCTACTCTTCAATAAATGTGCCTCTTTCTGCTTGCTTGCCTAAGTCATTCAAGTTTCTGCTGCACCTTCTGAAATTGTGTGTTGATAGGGCAAAGTTCTCTCCAGCTTATGGACCAAAGGGGAAAAAAATGGAACCTTTAAAATGCAGCTACTGCCTCCCCCAAGCTCTTCCCGCCTGAGCATGGCAGTTGTGAACCACAATGCAATTTAAACAAGATTTATTTATTAACAAGGGAATTAACAAAGGAAATGAAAAGTCCTTGAATCCATAAGTAGCCAGTTATCTTACCCCATTCACCATTTTAATTCCAAAGGTTTTAAAAACATGTGTCCAAGATGGTGCTGTTTTGCCTCCAAATATGAGGCAAGCACTTTGCAAGATTCAGTCTCTCTTTTCCATCTTTTCTTTGCTTCTCTCTTTAGTGTTTCGAGCTGCTCAGCTTCTTCAAGGTTTTTCAATTGTTTCCAACAAGGGCTGATGAAATTTTCCAACTTTCAAACAAGTTTTTGCCATCTTGCTCCAGTGCCACACATTTTCCTTTTCCAAAGTCCACCATCAGCAGCATCTGACCACTCTCACCTCAGTAGCCCCAGGCACTCTTTACCCGCCATCTTTGACATCTTGCTCCACATCAGTTCCTCCTCTGTCAACCACTTTCCCATGTAGCTCCTCACCATCACCAGTTCACTGTTCCAGGGGGTTTCTACACAGACTGGATCCTCTGTCCACCCTGTCATTCTCACATCCAACACCTCTCTGTCACTTGTGGCCTCTATCCTTTTTTGTCCTCTTCTTTTCACACTCCCCCTTTCTTCTAGCGGGTCTTTCTCCCAGACTCCACCCACCAGGACAATATGGCATTCAACAAAACTTTCAACCATTTCACTACTAGGGGGTTCCCAGCTGCGCATCCTGCTGAGTCACCAACTAACGCGTTTATTATGATTTTATCAAGCCAGGAAAGTCACAGTAACTATCTCCACATCATTGAGGATGAGTCTAAAAGATTTTCTCCTTGTATATTGATGTTTATGGAAACAAAAGAGAATGACTCTTTGAAAATATGTCACTATTTATCATACCAGACACATAAGAGAATAACTACAAACAGTTGACTGTGTTAATTTGTAATTATGAGGAAAATGCTCCATTATATCCTCAAATCTGTATATTGCAAAATGCCAGAGTAGTGGTCTCTTAATACATGAAAGCAAGTTCCACAGCAGTCCCCTGTCTCATCTCTTATTCTACAGCGGTGGTGGTTGTGGTATAATGACTACATCTGAGGTGATATGATACTATTGTTGCCAAATTCAACTCCAGGATGACTAAGGGTTAAATCTGTGTGTTTTCCTTATCAGAGTGGATGAAGAGATTACTAAAGTGGCTATTGGGAATATATGTTTTAAAGATGTTTAATGAATAATCAATGAGTCCCACAATCTTTAATTGTGATTGACTAAAACCACAGAGAGGAGGGATTTCCACAGAGATCAGATATACCACATGTTGAGACAAGGTGGAAAAGCCCAGAACTTGGCCAGAACGACCTTGTGTCATGCTAATGTCCTTTTGTCTCTTCAGATCCCAGATAGGTAAAGTCTCCCAGCATCTCCCAGCCTGGCATGGTCAGATAGTGGCTTTCAGTTTTAATGTTTTCCGTGGTTCTTCCTTCAATGGTCATGGTCTCTTTCCTTGAGGTCCAGCCTACCAGTCTCTGTCTATTTCTGGGGGGAGGGAGTTGGAAAGGGAGTCATCTATCCCTGAATCTGATCTTGTTATATTTCTAAATGACATAAACCAAAGCTGTGCTAATTAAATGAATAAATACGCAAATAAATAAATAAATAAATAAATAAATAAATAAATAAATAAATAAATAAATAAATAAATAAATAAATAAATGGACCTAATGAAATGTAAAGTAACACAATGACTCCTTTTCCCCCCTTTTCCTTTTGTATGGAAATATTTATGACTCTGTGCCACTGTTAGAGGAAGAACTTTGCCTATTAAGGGCTCTCCAGTTCAAGATGGCTCTTGTTCTGTGAATTGCTATTCAACGTTAGAGATAGTTTAAGGTATGATTATGAGCTAAATTATCATCACTATTGCCACCCTTTCTGTCCTTTCATCGACATAAAAAATCCATAAGTCATCCTCTCTATTAGAAATCAAAGAACACTAGGGTAAAAGAAGCTTGCTGGAGGCATTTCAATGAACACTCTAAAAATAACATCTGTTCCTTGTTTTCATGCTAAATGTATTTTTTAATTCACTGCAGGGGACACCACTGGCAGCAGTCAGTGTAATTTATCTAAATCTTTAATGCTCAGTGTTTTATTCGGGAACAGAAATATATTTGCTTTCTAAAGAGCATCAAGAGTAAATGTTAAGGGATTCTTTTTAATATAGTAGGATTATGAGCCAGTATTGAAGCAATTGATTGTGAATGTGCAACTATCAATCATACCATCATTAAATGAAATTGGCTTCTGTCTTGTGAAAAGAGTTTTATGAAGGTGTTGGTATGTGTGTGTCTGCATCGACGTGATAGCGTATGCATGAGTAAAATTATCAGTTGATTATAACATATAAGAAATATCAATGATAGTGTCAATATTTTAAAAAGACATGAAAAATCCTAAATTCTAACAAAATAAGTTTGTGGAATATAAAGTTTGAAAGGCGGAATTAAGCTTTTAATGGTGAACTTAATGTAGTATATACACATGCTAATTTTCAGCAACTCACATGTGAGATGCATACAGTGTTATAATACAATTTATTTCAATTTTAATAAAGGAAAAAATAATATGGAAAAATTATTTATTATTTCTAGCTGAATTTGATCAAATGAAATCGATTATCTTTCTTAACTTGGTGATGCTTCTGAAGGGGAGCTATTTTTCAGATATGTTCATTTTTTTCAGAAGTTTAAAAAGCTTTTAATAGTTTTTCATAATATCTGTGCAACTATTTTTTAATATTCTCAATATAAAATCTCCTATAGGAATGTTGTTGTGTTTGCTGTGACTTGGTTAGTTTATTAACTCCAAATTTTTATTTTTTAGTAGACTATTTCATTTTTTTACTTAAGCAAGAGGTATAGACTAAGTACTTACTATAGCCAAGTAGTAAAAGGACTAGAAGGGTGAGGTTTTTTCTTGGTAGTTAGGTATGATAAAATAAAAGAAGTCACTGTCAAATATGAAGGTATGAGAGAGGGGAAACAGCATGCAGAAGAAAGACAAGTAATGTCAGGAAGAAATAGAATAGAGCCATCAGAATTGCTATGAAAGGATCAGAAGACTTTTTATATTTAGTGTACTATCATATATTCTTTATTAATTCAGTTCTTGTTAACCCTCACATATTTATAAGCATTCATTATTTCAGTTTTTTTTTTAAACTTTAGTCTTGTGCTGAAATATACAGAAAAAATATTGGAAAATAAAAAGGCACACAGCAAAATTCAAGCAGGGAAATCCACTGAAAACACTTTTATTCATGCACTTCCCCTGCTTCTGTTTGAATATTTATATATATGTTGTTTTTTTCTTAAAAAAAAACTATATAATTTTGCAGGTTTTTTCACCTGCAATTTTTAGCTAAACTACATATAATAATATGTAATTTTCAATGTGATTATTTACTCTTATATGTTTTTTCATGTTATATTTTGATACTTTAGTGAAAAATACTATATAGTCAATCCTCTTCCTTAAAAAAGAAACACACACACAAATAATGTTTAAAATGGAATTCATACTTAATGATATTTATTCATGAATGCTTAGATTAAAAAGAGCATTAGGCAGTGCTATTTTTAATTATCATTCAAAAATTCATTGAATTATACAAACACACCCATATAAAATTGTGTGTAGCCATTAGGTTTTTAGTAAATTTTATTTGGATTTGTTGTGTCAGCTCTCTTAAGGAGAAAGAATCAAAGCAAAAGTATATTATTGTTGCTAATACTTAGAAAGCTTATTAAGCTGTCTTGGAAATAGCAGTAACATAAGCAGAGACAAGATTGAAAACTGACTTCTTCATCTGGGTGATATTCTACAAAAGGATTTTATTTCCTGAATTGTTATAAGTTAAAAAATATAGACTCTGATATCTTCTTGGTGAAATGAATTTAATGCTAGTAAATTGAGATGTTCAAATATTCCAATTATATGTATACCCGATATTTAGACTACTAGGGATCTCTTGCTCTGTTTGTTGTAGTTTGATTTCTTTTAATCATATTCTATTGATCAAGGTTATTCAAATTTAATTTATTATTTTGATTAAGAATAGTTTTTTTGGTGATTTTTAAAAAAAATTATTCATCCAAAATAAAAATGCTTTGAATGCTGATAGGCAAATCAGAACCAGAGAGAAGAGGGAAGAAATGAGGAATGAGAGCGAAGAAGGGAAAGAGCACAAGGGTTCATGTGTTGTTTTTTTTTAAATTTCTTCTTCTGACTGATTTTTTTGCATATAAGAAACCACTGATTTCTATGTGTTGATTCTTTCAATTAGTTTTCTATGGATTTTTTTTGTTCCAACATAGAGTATCATGTCATCTGCATATAACAATATTTTCATTTATTCTTTCTCTATATGTATTCCTTTTATGTCTTTCTCATGCCTTATCACCCCAGCTAGAACTTCTGGTACTATGTTGAAAAGCAGTAATGAGACTGGGCATCCTTGTCTGGTTCCTGAACTTAATTATAATGAGTTCAGTTTTCCCCTGTCCAGGATGATGTTTGCTGTGGGTTTATCACAGATGGGTTTTATTGTGTTGAGATATGTTCCTTTTATTTCTATTTTTCAAGGGTTTTCATTGTTGCCATGAGCTTAGGAGTGCATATAATATACTTCAAGAAATTAGAATATTTTGATTCTGCAGATAGATATCTAGGAGTGCAAATGTATATCACATACCTTTCAAAGAATTGGAAGAATTAACATTTCTAAAATGACATCTAATTCAAAACAATATACAGACTCAATGTAATCCTCATTAATGATCCAAAGATATTTTTCCTCTTTTATTAATTACTTTATTTGTTTAAAATAGCCAAAATATGTGAACAGATTATGTGCCCATTAAAAGAGGAGTGGATTAGAATAATTTGATATATGTGCATAAGAAAATACTATTCAAACAAAATATACAAAAGGATGAACCCTTGTTATTGCAAAAATATAAATAAAATAGAAGCAGATAATATGTTTTTCAGGAAAAAAATACTAAATTATCTCATTTATATGAGGAATATAGAGAAACAAAACAAAGATCCTGCATACCAACAAATTCCTGGTAACCTGGCTATAGAACTGAGGCTACAAAGAGGGTGAGGGCAAAGGTGAGTAGAGGGTTCAATGGACAATGAACTTTGAGTGCCTTGTTTGTGGGTGTGGGCTGAGAGCATGCAACTGAAGATATGTGAACCTATGAATCATGTAAAATATTGTAAACAAATGTTGCTTCAATAAAATAAATAAAAAGACACCTTACTGAATGGCCTGAAATATTTGCATACCATACATCTGACAATGGACAGAAATTTGAATCTACAGAGCACATATACAAATTAAAAAGAAAAAAAAATACCTAATATAAAATTAGGCAGAAACTGTTTCTTTAAAGAAGACTTATACACAAAGTACATGGAAAACACATTAATCATCATTTGTAAGGAACATGCAAATCAAAACCACAATAAGATGCTACTGCATATATTGGATAATTATCAATATAAATTTATGAAAAAATATTGTTGGTGATGAAGTAGAGAAAAAGAAGCATTTGTAAACTATTGGTAAGAATGTATACTGATATATCATCCAATGTAAGCAGTATGGCTAGTTCTCAAAATTTAAAATGTAGGTCTAATATATGATCCAGCAATTCTACTCCAAGAAAATAATGGAGAAACAATTATGCAAAGGGAAATATTAGTTCCCATGTTCATTCAACAGTGTTTGTAGTAGACATGTTATGGGACAATCTAAATGGCCAAAGACAGAAAATGGATAAAGAAGATGTGATATATTTACAACTGGTATATACCATCCTCAGCTACATAAAAAAAGATAAGCTTTTGCTATTTTGACATGAATGGGGTACACAGCTTTATGTAATGTAAAATTTATCAGAAGGAGACAGTTATGAGTTGATGTCACTAACATGTGGAATAGAGGGGGGAAAAACAAAATGAAGAGTTAAATAAAACTAAACTAGTCATAAACCCTAGAAAACTGACCACAGAATGAAGACTATCAGAAGGCTAAGGAGGGGACAAAACAGCTTGGAGTTGGTTTGCAATGAATTCTAATGAAGGGATATATGGTATTGGTTGTAGTGTGGTATCCTATATCAGAAGGGTATTATTCTATACCTTAACATTGTATAGTTATAACACAATGCTATTGAGTAATTTTTAAATAAAATATAAATACAGGTATGGGTTCATTGCAGGCAAAGTGATTCAAGATTTTAGCACAACCCTTAGGTCCCAATTTTCTACCTAACATCAGTAACCCATAGGTACAGTGAAAAGGACAGAGACCCAAGTCCCAGTACTAAGGAGGCATGCAAAGTCCCATGAAATATCATGAGATCTAGGAGATACCAATGACCTCCAGTTCCAAAAGTAAAGAACCTGGACCCCAGGTCTAATGCACAGAGGCAGTGCAAGCTCTTAACCCAAGCACCAATATTCCATCAGGCATCACCATCTCACAGTCATGATATAAGGACTCTGATCCAGTCCTTATGAAAAGTTATGTGAAGGTATCTCAAAATATTAAAGTGGATATGCCATATAACCTAATAAATCCATTAAAAGTAACCACCTAAAAAAAATCAAAAACAGTAATTCAAAAGGAAACTAAAATTCCAATTTTCACTTCAGTGTCTTTTACTATAGTTACATTCTGGAAACCATCTAAGAACCCCAAGCAAAAAAGTGCATCAAGAAGATGGAATATATACATATATATGTATATATATGTATATGTATATATATGTGTGTGTGTATATATATATATACATATATATGTATATATATATATATATATACCTATATGGAATATAATTCAATGATGAAAAATGAAACAAATTCCAGTCCCTGTGACATAGGCGAAGCTAAAAGAGATACCTCTAAATGAAATAAGTCAGAGGGAGAAAGACAAATTCTGGTTGGTATCACTATTATGTGGAATAAAGAGTAGCAAAACTAAGGGTCAGATAAAGAGAAGTTTAAGAACTAACACTTGAAAGCTGAGTACAGAGCTGAAGCATCCAAAAAGGGAAAGGGAACAAAAGAATAAAAAAAAAAAACAAAGAGGGAAGATACAAAATGAACTGTGTTAATAAACTATTGGTAATTTGTGTTTACAATGTGCTGGGTGTTTACAATGGCTATATTTGAGTGGGTATTCAAATAGGAATGCAATTAAAAATTAGGTAATTAAATGATTTAAAAGGACACAATAAAAAATACATCAAAAATATTTTATGAGATCAGCATGAAATCTAAAACAAAAAAGAATACACAAAATAAGAAAACTACAAGCCAACTTCCCTAATTAACAAAGATGAAGAAATCCTCAATGAAGTCTTAGCAAACTACATCTAACAATGCATTAAAAGGATAATACGGATACATCATGACCAAATGGATTGTATACCAGGGACAAAAAGATGTTTTATCATCCAAAAATCAATCAATGTAATTCAATTCATAGAATAAAAATAAGACAAAAATATGATTATAGTAATGCATGCGAAAACCATTTGATTCAACATCAATTTATGGGAAGAAGTACAAAAATGAGAAATAAATACATTATATCTTACATAATAAAAGTCATATATGACAAGTCTATAGCTACAATCATTATAAATATTGAAGACTTTTCCATTAAGCTCTGGTACAAAACAGGGATATCTATTCTCATCACTGCTGTTAAACATAGCATTGGAGTACTAGTTAGAGCAGTTAAACAAAAGAAAGAAATTAAAGCAATCCTAATGGGAAAGAAGTAAAGCTATTGTTATTTGCAGACAACATAACATACATAATCCATTGAAAAATAATTGAAATAGTAAACTATTCAGCAAGGTGGTAAGCTACAAAATCAATACATAGAACTTTATACATGCAATGAACCAGAAGGGAAAGACATAAAGAAAACAATCCCGTTTCCAATTGCACCAAAAATAAATTAAATGAATAGAAGTATACATAATGGAGTCAAATGACTTATACATTCAAAACTGCAAGTCATTTCTTGCAGTTGACATTTATCTGTGCAGATGACACAGATAAATGATAATTATTCATTACTGGTGGACTGGAAGAATGGTGGTATCATACACCTGGACTTCAAAATGCATTATAAAACCATATTAATGGAAACAGTATGGTAGTAGAAAAAAATTAGTCACACAAACTAACGGAATAGAAATAAACCCATACATATTTATCTACATGATATTGGGTGAAAAGGGGGCAAAAACCTCTCAAGTCAGCACATCAAATGAAAAGTGGCACTTTTAAAATTTGGCTTTGCCCCACATTCTTTTCACCCACATGGCCTTGGCAAGAGTGACAATGTAATTTGAACAGCAAGATTTATTACCAAAGAAACCAAGAGTCATTAACACCATGCATGACCAGTTATTTTACCCCATCTGCTGTTTAGTTTAAAGTCCCAAAGACACATATTCAAAATGATGCTTTGTCGCCCCTTCAAACCTCAGGCAGGGTTCCCACAAAATCCAGTCTTTCATCAGACACAAATTCCAAATTTTAAGTACCAAGTTTTTCAAGACTTCCTTTTGCTTCTTCTCTCTCCACCTTTCCAAGCTCTTCAGCTTCTTCAAATTTCTTCAAACTTTTTTAGCAAATTCGGATGCAAAGCCAGCTTTCCAAATCCCTGGTTTTTCCAGGTACCAGTATTCCAGATTTCAAGAAAAATGAGCTATTTTTTTCTTTTCGTTTCTACACAACCTCCTACTCCAGCACCAAGCACCTTTCTTCTCCACGACCTTAGTTCAGAGGCATCTGGCTACTACATTGCCTACTCAGGCAGTTGCCCACCATTTCCTTAGCCAGTGCTTTGCAAGCCAGGTCACACCATGGCCCCCAGCCACTCCTAACATACCATTCCAGGGCATTCAACCACCTTGCTGCAGCCAGCCACTCACTCACCAGTCACCGGTGGCCGACCAGTGTCCTACTCCATCCGCACTAGCTCTTGCCAGTCACTCCTCTCCTTTGCACTTCCCATTACATCTGTGCAATATTTCTTTCAGTTAGACCCAGCCCTCCAGGACAGTTGGCAAGGTTCTGTTTTCATCTCCATCACAATGAGGGTGCTCCTGGCTGCTCCATTTATCCATGTCACCCACTATCCACAGTTAAGTCACTACAAAGTAAGTTTAGAATATGCACAGGTAAAAGGAAATCTTTAATAAACAGTTAAGAGAAGACTGGAAAGCTGCATGCAAAAGACTTAAACTAGGTCATTATTTCTACCATACACCAAGTCAATTCCAAATGGATAAAATACTTGAATATATGCCGTGAATCCAAAAAGTACATAGAAAAAAAAAAAAACAGAAAAAAAAGTCTTCATAATATACAAAACATGTTTTTGCAAATTCATCTCAACAACAAGGAAAACAAAAATGAATATAAATTACTGTAACTACATCAAATCAATATCTTCAGCATAGCAAAAGAGAACTTTTATAAAACGAAGATACAGTTCTACTGCATGGGAAAAAATATTTAAACCCGCACATGTGAAAGTGGAATTATATCATAGATCTATAAAAAGTTCATGCAAATGAATAAAAAAGAAAAAGTAACCCAATCAAAAAATGGGCAAGGAGTTAAATAAATACCCCTTCTGAGAATACCTACATTTGCCTGATAGGCACATGATAAAATGTCCATTGACAACAGAAAAATGCAAATCTAAACCACTATTTACACCTATGAAAATGGTCCATATCAAAAAGAGCAGAAGCAACCCCTCTAAGGGGAGGTTGGAGCAAAAGGAACATAATTACACTGTATTTAGCAATGTTCACTGGTTTAGATCTTTTGGAAAGCTTTATGGAGGTTTCTCAAAAAAAATTTATACATGTATCTGCTCTAAAATACAGCAATTTTTTTCCCAAGGTAATTTAAAGAATACAAAATACTCATCACAGATAAACTTGTACTCCATGTTTCCTGCAGCACTATTTACATAAATTAAGCTATGGAAACAATTTATGTGCCCCCAAAACAAATGTGCAGATCAGGAGATATGCTATATATGCACAATCAAATATTGTTCAACTATCAAAAAAGATAAACGTATGACATTTGTGAAAATGAGTGGAATTATATGGAGTATGCTAAGTAAAATAAGGACAAATTTACCCCAAATCGTATCAATTACATGTAAAATCTACAAAAACCAGAGTGCAGTGCTAGGCAAAGACAAAGTTGAAAACCAATCAATCATTAAAATCATTTACCATAAAACTGAGACATCCAGAGAGGGAGAGAGAAGGGTGAAGGCCAGGTGGGGATATAGCACAGTAGACAATGTTGCATTACCATGAATGTTTTGGTGGTGGTGACATTACACTGACTATACCTGAAGTGGTTGTTATTGTACTTCCAAAATAGTTAGAATGATGTGAACCATTGGTACTTCGATAAAAAAAAACACAAAAGAAAACTATAAAAATTAAAAACATATTTAAAAAGAGATAATCTGTTCAATATCTATACTATTATAAATATAGCAGCATTCACATAAAGAATAGATTAATGGGAAAATAAAGGGTACATTAAAGTACACAAACAAGTAGAAAATTTCACCAAAATACAACCTCTTATATGTAACAAGTAATAATAGCGGAGACAGAAATCAGTGGGAAGGCAAAATATTGAAATAATGTTTGGGAAATAATCTGTAACATATTGGGATACCCAAGAACTATTTCTATCAAGTTATGAATAAAAAAAGGATCTATAGTCTTTAAACATGATAGAATTCTATTCAGCTATAAAAAGTTAAAGTCCTGCACTTTTCAACAGCATAAGTGTTTCTGCAGAGGATTTAAGCTTAGCATAATAAACCAGTCCGAGGAAGATAAAACATCAGGTGGTTTCACTTTTACCTTATATATTGAGGATAAATTTAATCTGAACTAAATAAAACAAAAGTCAATTTTAGATCATAAGACCAAATTGTGGTTACCAGAATGGAAGGGGAGAAGCAGATGGACAATATTGGAAAAAGAGCGCAATGTCAAGGTGTGAATAGCGCTGGACTTTTAATGGTAAAATTAATGTTCTATGTACTCATGTTATTTTCAACGATGTACAGAAAACGTATAATGCTATAAACATTGTGACTTCAATATATCTGCCTTTTTTTTTTTTTCAAAAATAAGGTTGCATCTCCTACTCTAAACCAAACAAATCCTATGTGAAGAGATAAGTCAAAATAAACATTAAAATGCAAAAGTGAAAGTAAATTTAATTAAGCATGTAATGGATGAATGTTAATGAGAAACTTTTAAAAAATAACCATAGATTATAAATAAAACTGCAAATATACAAAAGAAAAAGATAATAGCTAAGGCTATTGTAAGTAGTTAAATCAGGGAAGATTGTTACAGAAATGAGACAGACAATATCTTGAGAGCTCAGTTTTGTAAGTTAATGTACACAAAGATTGTAGCAGCTTATAAAGCTGGTGAAATAATTCCAAATGTTGAAATTATTAGCTTGTCCATTAAATAATAATTCATAACATCAACTTCTGTTTTGGTATGATGTATGAATGGTTTCGATACTCATATAGCATTCTTAACAATAGCAACAAAAAAGCATAAGAACAATATAAAATTTTCAAGACTTGTTTGTGTGATTCAGAAATTGCCAAAGAAACAATGGTTTAAGATGAAGTTAACTGAGATGGTCTCAATTTTCTGTCTCTTCCTCTGAAGACATTTGTCAGTCATTGAGAGAGAGAAGGAGGTCAAGAGTCAGGGACAAATTTTCTCCTAAAATGCTTTGTAGATAACAAAGCTGTCAACAACTCATGCAGTTAGACAGGTGAAAACCTAAATCTGTGATTCAATTGCAGTTTGGATTTGAAATAACAGAATCCCAGAGAAATGACAGATTCAAGAACAAATGTACATGTGACATCAGTTTCCACCACAAAATGCTTGTAAATTAGATACCCTTTAAAAAAATATATGGTGTAAGAAAATGGGTTAAAATCCATTTGTTTTTTACCTTCTACACAAAAAAAGAGTCCATCACCTTGAGATGTTATCAACAAGAGTGGGTCTTGCTTTTTCAACAGTGTACCTGTGTGTGGCTGTGTACACTGAACAGTGTAAAGGGTGCTGGGCTGGGGAGCAGTTGCTGTTCTGCCTCCCTCAGAGTTAGTCTCTCTCTGTGCCTGTCTGTCTGTGCATATGGTATCTCCTGTCTCAGAATAAAGTCACACTGGATATCATAAAGGCTCCAAATTTCTTTTCCATTTGCCCAAACTGACAACGACCCTGCCTGACCTGACATGGTTGAACAAGCGGCAGACTTGGCAGGATTCAATGCAGACAGTTAAGGAGCCTCTGAGAACTGGGAAGATATAGATGGGTGGCCAACCATGAGTAGGTGGTACTTGGTGGCCACTGTCCTGTCCTTGTGGACATATCACCAGCAATATCCTGAGGTGGACAGATCTCCCTGGCAGTTGGAACATGCCCTGCGCAGAATGGAAGTGACCTTGGACAGATGCAGTGCCCATGAGGCAGCAGAGCTGTGGGATGGATGTTTCTCACAGCTCTGTGAAGGTCCATGCTGAGAGAGCAACCCAGGGTCCATGAGCTACAAGATAAGATGTGGGAACTGTGACAATAGCTGAGGTTTCTAGAGAAAGACACGGAGAGATTGACCCACCCCCCAGGGAATGTGGGCTTCTCTTCTGGGGAGGAGGAGGAAGCTCACCCAGTGCTAACAAAACAGAAGAAGCAACAGCAGCTCATGGTCCCGTAGGGTGAGGCTGCTGGGCCACCACAGATGACAGTGTCCAAAAAGTAGCCCTAGACACCAAAGAAGAACTCATGGACTTGGGTAAACAGTTCTGTCAGAGAACAGGAGAGTCCTTAGCAGCTTAGCTGCTGTGTGTGTGGTGCCTTGGATGGAAGGAATCATTGCATGGTACAAGAGATGAAGAAAGTGTCCACAGTGACTCTGCACCCATCATACCCATCGTTGAGCTGGTGACATGGCCAGTTTGACCACACTCTGCTGTACTGGATCATGGCTGCTGCATGAACAAAATGGGTCAATGTGGTAGATGTGCTGGAAACATGAGTAGATGGCAAACATACACTGAGCTCGTGCAGGTAGTCAATGAACTGGGAATGTGTAAACACTCATGGACTTGACAATGAGCTTTACTGCTGGGATGAGGGATCTGGTATTGCAGATCATCTCTTCTTCCTCAGTTAGTTCCCTCATGGAAACTCTTGTACCTGTGTGGGAGCCAAATACATCACGTGCACATGATGACAGCCAGCTTGGGGGAAGCAAAGAGCCAGTGCTCTCACAGGGAACACAGGCAGCTGTTAAGAAGCCAAAAGGGATGCCAAAAAAGGCAAATAAGCCTTTTAAGATCACCGGTGTGCAGATGTGGATGGATCTACTTACAGCAGATATTGACGGTGCCAAAATAGATGCCCTGCACAATGCCTACTTGCTAGAGGTGTAGAGACAATTGAAGAAGGACTGGCAGTTAACTTCTGAGCGAGGATGGGCTGCTGTACAGAGGACAGCTGGAGGCTACAGGCCCAGATATGTGCCAGCACCTGGAATATCATTTGCTGCCAACCCCACCCAGGGAGAGGTCCTTGTGGCTTCTGATTAGGATAAGGGTCAAGGACCTGCCTGCAGGGGATGGGTAGGCATCAGACATTGTGGGTGGAGCTGGCTATCCACTAGCCCCTGATCAGTGCACAAAGGGTTTAGGCTTTGGTAGATCCAGGAAGAGAGAGCGTGCCGCTATGGGGACCCCAAGAAGTCTCAGGGTCTGCTAGCAATTGTCAAAGGTTATAGAGACAAGTGTCAAGGTGAAATCAGTGAGACTAACCCCAGGGATTGGGTGATTATCCCAAAAGTGTTATCAGGGGGATATGGACACCCCTGTTTAATTTTTTTCTTCCTATGGGTTCTTGCGCCTGCGTGCAGCAACTGCTCAGATATTAAACGTTAAAGACCAGGATAGGCAACAGGTTTATTTTCAGATACTGGGAAAACAAACTGAAAGAGTCCACACCCTCACAAGTGTTCTAAATGGAAGAGTACCACTTCCGCTCCTCAAGGAGTTTTGTGGGGTTTACCTCAGTCTTAGGGCACTTCTGGTTGAAAACTCCAGGCTGTGTCCTTGACTCCCGATCCTGTCGCTTTTGTTGGCACCAGATGAATCCAACCAACACAGGTGGGGCTCAGGCAGGTCTCCCCAAAGCAGACCTGTCTGACTGGCACCATGGCTCCACACTTCACCAGGGTCACCTCTCCTCCGCCTTCACATAGCTCTTGATCCTCAGGAATTGAGTGCTGGGAGGTGAGGAAGCTCCAGAGGACTCTGCTCCTGGGTCCTTCTCCTGAGGCCCAAAACTTCCACACCTCATCCCAATTTCCAAGCTCTTCCTCACACTCCGTCTCCACGCTCCTCTCTAAAGTCATATATCCTCCCTTCCCCTCTGGGCCTTCAGAGTCCCCACCTCAGGACCTCTATTAGCATAACCTCAAATCTGCCCAGGTAACCAATTTACTGTAAAAAGGGGAAATGGCCTCATCTGGCCTCAAGCTAGTCTTAGTCTCTGCCGTTAGATGCAGGTGACAGCAATGCCCACATTCCTTTCTCAGTGAAAGGAACTGGGTTCATATTGGGTCCCTGGCTTCAAAAGGAACATGATGTGCATGTATCACCAAACCCAGAGCATATCCTGTGGATATGTGGATGTGCTACGTGGCTTATGGCTGCAGACCACAGGCAAAGAGTTCTGCCTTAGAGTCTGTGTGATGAAGACAGTGTTGTGAGGACCTGCTTGTCTCTGCTGACAACTGCTAGTCCCCTGGTGAGTGACCAATATTGAACAGTACCAGTTACCAGGAAGTCATGAAGAGATTATGGGCACAATGACAGAACTGGAGAAAGTGGGTGCCCTACCTACTGCCCACAGCCCCTATAAATGGACTGGGACTGTGTTCTGTTGTATTCAGTTTTAGTCTGTTCCATTTGTATTGCCTTTGCAGGCTGTGGTACCGTGTCCTCCACTCCTAGCCAAGGGAACCTTGCAGAAGATTGATGCATGGACTATAGGAAAGGGGTGGAAATTATCCTGATGGGGTGGAGTGTTAGCAAAATGGTTAAAATCAGGCTATAGTTTGCTTTTCACAGTAAGAACCCACAACTGAGATGTTAGCAGACTGCAGATGGGCCTTGCATTTGCAACAGTGTATCTGTTGTGTGGCTGTGAGCACTGTACAGTGGAAAGGTAGCTAAGAGGGGACCAGCTGCTGTTCAACTTCTGAGTTAGGCTCTCCTTCTCCCTGCCTGACCACCTGCACCTATGGTGTTCCCTGCCTCATGATAAAGGCACACTGAATATTATAAAAGCTTCAAAATTTTCTCTTGCAAAATGCATGAGTAAAGCATGTGAATAAAACAGGAAGGAAGGGAGAATAGGAGGAAGGGAGGGAGAGAAGGAGGGAGGTAGAGAAAGGAGGCAGGGAGGGAGGGAGATGATCATTCCACACTGCTTAGCAGACTTGTATTTCATGCCCCAGCAATAGGAGGCATTCTGTCATTTAGCTGGAAACTACATGGGGACTTGGAGAATGATCACAACATGGTTAGTGTAAAATTTATTATCCAGATGAATTTAAGCCCCCAACTCCTTTTGTTACTGGGGTTGGAGACTACCCCTTAAAAAAAATTTTGTTTTTCTACTGTGGCTCTCCCCCTGCTTACAAGCAGCTGCCCAGAGAGCAAACAGCAATAATGTAACACATAGGTTTATTTACAGTGAGGGCAAAACAAAGAGTCTAATAGTCCACACCGCAAAAGTACCCCAAGCAGAAAGGAGCCCCACTTCTGCTTCTCTGGGAGCTGTGTGGGGTTGACCTCAGTCTGGAATCGCTGAGTTCCATTTTCATCCTTTGGTCTCCATTGCTCCCAACATGAGACTATGCTTCTGGCTCCTTCTTCTCCAGGTGCCAAGACTCCCAGCTTCCAAACTTGCCTCCTTTCTCTCCTTCCCATAAATTCATCTCCAAAGTCCCTTTTCCTTTCTTTTTATATATTTTTTTCTTTCTCCTAAAAGTCAAGGGCTTCAATTTCCCTCTACACACTCTCCAGGTGATACATTCTCTCCTCCAGGGTCCAGACCTGGAATTTGCAACAAAGAAAAAGCACTTTCCAGTTTAGGCCTCTTTTACCTCTGTGTTTTTCAGACACAGCTGATGCAAAGCCTACATTTTATAAACAAATGCACTACCCATAACTGGGGTCACGGCTTCACTTTTGCTTAGTGATGTAAGACTGGGCAAATCTTCTCACCAGGAAAATAAGATGACAATATCCAGAGACTCTGCAATTTTTCATACAAAATATCTAGAACATAGGGGAATATTTACAAGTATATATGGGAATGAGACTAAAAGCAAAGACATTAGAAAAAAATCATAATTGACAAAGATATGGAATCATTAGTCATGAATATAAAATAACTCATGAACATGGTAAAAATTGATAACAATATTTTTCTCCAAGGAACTGAATTCCATGGAAGACAATACCATGAAATTCTTAAATTAGAAGTACAGTCATTAAGATTAAGAACTGAGTATGTGGGATAAAGTCAAAAGAAGAATAGCTGGATTGTACACATTTATAGTATATATCCAGATTTATACATGAAGAGAAAGAAAAGAGGATAATTCACAGATTGTAAAGTCGATGACAATTGTAACTTTAGTCACAAAGAGGCAAGACATAATAGAAAAAGCTATTTTTTAAATTTTATTTATATATATTTCACATCATTTCAGTCCCTGGGGGTCACCCACCACCCCCCCTTCCCACCTGCTCCAGCTGGTCCCCACTCTCCCCTTGTGCAGTTTCATTTGGTTGACCATATATTAGTGAAGCCATTTGGTTTCTGTCCCTTTCTATCTGGCTCGTTTCTGCTAGAATGATTTCTTCTAGGTACATTCAGGTTTCCATAAATTCATCAAATTTATCATTTTTAATTGATGAGTAATACTCCATTGTGTATATAAACCACATCTTTTTCATCCACTCTTCTTATCAACATATATTCACCAAATGAGGGAGCACCAAGATTCATAAGACAGCTACTAGCAGAACTGAAAATAAATATTGATGAAAACACATATATCGTAGGAGACTTTAACACTCCACTCTCACCAAAATACAGACCAGTAAAACAAAAGCTAAACAAGGACACAAAAGCTTTAAAGGAAGACCTAGACCAAATGGACCTAATAGATATCTAAAGGACACTGCACCCCCCAAAAAAGGGAATACACCTTCTTTTCAAATGCACATGGATCCTTCTCTAAAATTGACCACATATTAGGACACAAGGAAAACCTGAACAAATATACAAAAATCAAAATTATACCAACTTTTTCTCTGATCATAAAAGCATTAAATTAAAAATTAACAATGAAGAGAAAGCAAGAAGAATATCAAATACATGGAGACTGAACAATATACTACTAAACGAAGAATAGGTAATGGAAGAAATTAAAGAAGAAATTAAAACCTACTTCGAAACAAATGACAAAGGAGACACAACATTCCAAAATGTCTGGGACTCAGCAAAAGCATATCTAAGAGGAAGGTTCATAGCAATTCAGGCCCATATCAAAAACCAAGAAAATATCCAAAGAAAAAACCTCATATCCCAACTTGAAAAATTAGAAAAAGAACAACAAGAAAAGCCAAAGCCCAGAAGAAAACAAGAAATAATAAAAATAAAAGAAGAAATAAATAACATATAGAACAAAAAGACTATTCAGAAGATCAACAAAACCAAGAGCTGGTTCTTTGAAAAAATAAATAAAATTGACAAGCCCCTCGTAAAGCTCACAAAGAAAAGAAGAGAAAAGACCCAAACAAATAGAATCACAAACAAGAAAGGAGAAATCACCACAGACACAAAAGAAATACAATGGATAATCAGAGACTACTATGAACATCTATATGGAAATAGATACAACAATCTGGATGAGATGGACAAATTCCTGGAAAAATACAACTACGCAAAATTGAACAAAGAAGAAATAGAGAGTCTAAACAATCCAATCACAAGCAGTGAAATTGAAGCAGTCATAAAAACTCTCCCTAAAAACAAGAGCCCAGGACCAGATGGTTTTACAAATAAATTCTACATGACATTCAAGGAGGAAATAACACCTATACTATTAAAACTCTTCCAAAAAATTGAGAAAGAAGAGAAGCTCCCAAACACATTCTACGAAGCAAACATCACACTCATACCAAAACCAAACAAGGATAGCACTAAGAAAGAAAGCTATAGACCATTTTCCCTAATGAACACAGATGCAAAAATTTTAAATAAAATACTGGCAAATCGAATCCAACGATGCATAAAAAGCATTATTCACCATGACCAAGCGGGATTTATCCCAGGGGCACAAGGATGGTTCAACATCCTGAAATCAATTAACATAATCCACCATATCAATAAGAAGAAAAACAAAAACCATATGATCATATCAATTGATGCAGAGAAAGCATTTGACAAAGTCCAGCACCCATTTATGATAAAAGCCCTTGAAAAACTGGGGATCAAAGGAACCTACCTCAACATAATAAAAGCCATCTATGATAAACCTACAGCAAACATCATCTTAAATGGGGAAAAATTAAAATCATTCCAGCTGAGATCTGGAACTAGACAAGGATGCCCACTCTCTCCATTACTTTTTAACATTGTATTGGAAGTCCAAGCCAGGGCAATAAGGCAAGAGAAAGATATAAAAGGGATACAAATAGGAAAAGAGGAACTGAAACTATCATTATATGCAGATGATATGATTCTATATGTAGAGAATCCCAAAAAATCCACAGAAAAACTTCTTGAAATAATTAACCAGTTCAGTAAGGTTGCCGGCTACAAAATCAACACACAGAAATCAGTAGCCTTCCTATACGCAAAAAGCCAAACAGAAGAAGAAGAAATTTAAAAAGTCATCCCATTTACCATCGCACCAAAAACAATTAAATACCTGGGAATAAACCTAACAAAACATGTAAAAGAACTATACAAAGAAAACTTTAAAACGCTACTAAAAGAAATATAAGAAGACACAAAGAAATGGAAAGACATTCCTTGCTCATGGATGGGAAGAATTAACATCATCAAAATGGCCATCCTACCAAAAGCAATCTACAGATTCAATGCAATCCCCTTAAAAATTCCAATGACATTCTTTAAAGAGATAGAACAAAAATTACAAAAACTCATATGGAATAATATAAAAGACATCGAATATCGAAAAAGCAATTTTTTAAAGAGATAATGGTTAATATAACCAATGGAAAAGAGTAATTCATAGATATAAAATCTGAGAAACCTCAGGCACTATAAATATAAATAAAAGCTCGTAGGCCACATAACACAGAGAAAATCATGGAGAAAAAAAAAAGATAATCTTTTAAAAATCTTAAAAATAGTCGTAGAAACAATACATACTGTGCTCAAAGGGGCAGTAATCAAACTGAATGCTGACTTTGCCAAATAAATGGTTAAAGTAAGAAGATATTTGATGTTTGTAAATATACTAGGGAATACCATCAAAAGAAAGCTATCTACCTCACATTATATACACAGAAAAGTATTTCCTTCAAAGTGAAAGTAAATTGAAGAAACTGAAGTGCAGATATACAATGCAAAAATATTGTCTCTCTGCTAGCACCAAATACATCCCAGCAAAAGGATAGCTGCGTACCAAGAGAAATTATACCAGGAATGCAAAAAGTAATGGAAACTGTAGCTATGGGGTAATTGAAGAATGTCTAGTTATCTAATTGTCTCTATAAAGTATTTCATAAAAACTATTAATAAAGAATTAAACATTGCAAAAAATATTAAGCAAATCAGTATCATAACATGTTTTAACTAGCTGAAAGTTCACAGAGGACACAATAGAACCGAAAAGATGAAAAGACGTGAACCTGCCTGACTTAAGGTTGTGGAAAAGAGGAATGTCTTTCCTGCGGAAGACGCACTTGGCTGAAACTCAATTGATTTAAACAACCAAAAGTAAAGAAAAATGAAAAGAAAATAATGAAAAGAAAATAAAACTGTACATGAGCAAAATATAAACTTAAAAATTATGTATTATGGGTCATCAAATTTAGCTATGTATTTTGTCATCTTTGTATAATGTTTTTTATCTTACTTTCATCTTTTAGTTGAATCTTATTAATCTTGTTAAAAATTAAGAGGTTGATAAAGTAATACATACTATGTGCAAAGCACAATAATATTGTATGGAAAATAAGTTAAATTAAACTTTTTTCCCTGTCACACAGCACACACCAAACCTTCAGATGTTCTATTTTTCACTGTTTGGATATCCAAAAATAGAAGATGGAGCTTGCAACTGTAACAGTGTTACTAGATGTGTAGCTATGGGCACTTAATAGTGTGAAGGAGCTTAGTTGTGGTTCTGCCTCTCTCAGTATTTGAGCTTCTCTCTCCCTTCCTGCCTATGCATATGAACCTCTATTTCATCATTAAAGGTGTGTTGGCTATAATAAAGGCTCCAAGATTCTGTATCCATTTGTCTGAATAGCAGATAACCTGTCTGACCTGAGATAGTTACACACCTATCAATCACGTAAAGAGCCATAATGTAAATATATTTTTTATAAATTTATAAATCACATATAATGCCATAAAAAAGATCATTGAAATAAAATGAAAGTTGTACTGAAGGAAATAAGAAAAGTTGAGTGATGCATCTTTTTGAAAGTAATTTTACTTTATTTTTTGCATGATGCTTGCCAAATAGACCCAACAATAAATGGTAAATGGAGTAGTTTTTCTAAAGGGATCCTTATACTCCCTACCAAATAAAGTATGATTCTGTTAATTACAAATTTAATTGTTCCTGAAAGTGATTGAGAAAGATAATACTTAACCTTTCTAAAAATATATATAAACACAATTTTTCTCCTTTAGTAGGCCATGTACAAATTATTTATTCAATACTTATTGAATAAGTGTTTTAATTCTTATGCTTATTCAAATGATAACTGTGCCCAATCAATTTTTCCTAGTAGCCTTCTGAGAAGCAGATGTTGGAACTGAGTTTATGTGAGTTTAGATACAACTTAAAAAATCTTTTACCCCATCACTTTCAAGGAAGACTGAAGGTTATCATCATTATTTTATTTGCCTCAGCTAAGACTTTTACATTCAGCTCCTGTTTGATGCAAAGCAGACAAAAATCTCTCAATATTTTGCCTCTTTGTAAAGGATACAGAAATATAATTGCTATATATTATTCTATATC
Organism: Uropsilus gracilis; assembly: GCA_004024945.1. Lineage (NCBI taxonomy): Eukaryota > Metazoa > Chordata > Mammalia > Eulipotyphla > Talpidae > Uropsilus > Uropsilus gracilis. The sequence goes on from PVHY01002010.1 coordinate 130,656, forward strand.
CTAACATGGTGAATTGATGAATTCTTTAAAAATTTTTTAAAATTTTTAATAGTTATTAACCTTCTTTTTTTAATAGTTATTAACCTTCCTTCTGTTAACCCTCTACTAAATGTTTGAGACAAAAAATAGCTAAAATTTAAAATTATATTCCAGCTATATTAACATTCTATTATCTAATAAAGTATTGTATCATAATTTATTGTTCTTTATAGTTAACAGGTCTTCTTGTACTAGATGATTGAGCTTACAGTCTAATAAAAAATTCTTTTACCACTCATCTTACTCAACAACATAAAATATAAGAATATATTTTCTTTCATTTTAAGCTTTACTTCTCAAAATTATCTTAACGCTAAAAGATACAATACTATGTTGATAATGATAAATCAATTATTTGCACAATTATTGCCCCAAAGTATATTTAATTTAAAAATTATGTAACTTTGTATCCTACACTAATATGTAGACAATATGTAGCTTTATATTCTACACTATGTAAAAATTTGTACCTTTATATTCTACACTAATATGCATACCCTTCTCTATGTCAACTGAAGTATATTTAGATATGTATAATGTTTGAAAATGCATTTTCTTCTTAAATTGGATTACATGAACTTGACTGTCAAGGCTATCTAGACAAGCAATAATGCCTGCAATCTTCAACAGCATATCTACCATAATTTGATACACTATTTTTGTTACTCAAAATCCCATATTGTCCTGCTAATCTTACATTCCTCCCTAAATATCTTAAGGAGAAATGCACAATTTCCTGTCACCATTTTTCTCGTGAAAAAGATACTCTCTATATATTGGAGAATCATCCAGTATTTTGATTAGAATATTGACAATGCCACTTCTGCATTTTAGTAGAGTTCACTACATAAGGGAGACACTGAGGCATCAAGACAAGTAGGCAGTTCAGGGGTCAAGTTCATGAGAATGAAAACCAGAAGGAGATTTTGTCAGAGAGGAAAAAGTCAAAGAGAACCAAGTTTCTAAATTCTGTCTGGTCTTTACAGCTATGAAGTTCAACAAGACAAAGCAGGCAAGATTGAGACCCGTCTTCAAGTATGCTTTCCTATGTTGCTTTTAAGCTTCTGTGGGACAAACATCAAATAGTCACAGATGAGGAAATGTAAAATCTTGTAATTGTCTCTTCTTCCCCATGACTTAACATTTTAGCTTAAATAGTTTCCAGAATTTTCTTATGATCGACAAACATTACAAGCAAATAAAACAAAATGTATATCTTGAAATTGTTGGATATTTTGATAGCTTCCAAAATCATGTGAATATATAAGGAAGCAATGAATATCTTATGGATAGAGAACTGTTTTTTCCTGAATTATATTCTGAGAATATATTATATCTCCAGAAGTAAATAAAGTATATTCAGTCAGATTATACTACTATAGAAAATTATTTGCCCAAAATACATTTTAAAAATCATTTCACACAGACACACATGTACAAACTTGTGTGCATATATTGTCATGTATTTCGTATTGTTTTACCTACTCACCAGAAAAATTTTAGTTCTACTGTATGAGTATTTTCAGGATAATCATTAGTAGTTACATTAGCACACCCTTGGTAAGCATATCAGTTATCACAGCCCTATTGAGACAGCAAATGCTTTTAGTATAAAGATTTTTTAGCTTTTAAAATTTTTTTAACATTAAATATTGATGCTTCATTCTGGAGCATTACTGGGTCGACAAATATTCTTTCCACATATGGATATATGATCCAAGACTGCAAAGATTCTGAGAGGAAAAAAAAAAGGATAAAGCATTTTCAAGTGTGCTTTTTACTAGTCAATTTATAGCCTTTCTTGCAAAATGATGAATAAAGAGAAAACAAGAGCAAAATCGCAATTTGCCTACTTCAGCTACTGAAAGCCTTATGTTCCCCTTTCCTTCTTCATGGATTTCCTCAGAGGCAAATTAGCAAAATCGCAGGTGCCTTCTGGAAAAAAGTGATTAGACTGCTCAGAAATCCCTTGTGTTCTCTAAAAGGCATTTTAAAGTTAACACTGCACTCTATTGTGAGATTTACAATTGACTCCACTTTCCAGTGTACAGCTTATCCTGACTGCGAGAAAAGGATGCTCCTTTCATTCAATATTTGATTCTGAAGAAAGACCATCTGAATAAAACACATTATCTGTGTCAAGACCAGTGTTTGAATTCTCAAGCAGTCTTCAATGTGATATACACTGAAAATAAGGAACAGGAGTAGTAAATTACATTTATCTCAGCACATTATTACTAAGCATTTGTCTACCTATTACTTCCATTCCTCTAACATGGAGCAAAAACCCACTCCATCCAAGATCTCTCTTGATGTACTTAAACACTTTTCATTTCACTCCACAGCATTTAAGTCAATTCAGCAGATGATATAATTGGACATTTTGTAACTTACATATTTATTTTTGCTGACTTGTCAGTTTCTATATCTGCTACTGTCTGTTATCTCCCTGAAAGCAGAAAGTGTTTATATGTGTAGTTCCTGGCTAAGTATCTGAGATATAGTAGTCATTAAACAAATGCCTGCATAATGAATAAACAAATTAATAAAATCATAACTAAAATTCATAAATGCCCATCCCAGATTATCAAATGTTATCTACTACACAGTTGTGGTTTTTTTGGCTACTGAAATGAGTAATATTTATTCATCAAGTATTTTAATACCAATTTCATTTTTTGGTTGCTGCTGCTTGTTTTTAATTCAGGAATGACATCAACTCAAAAGAAATTGAAAGAATTTTTAAAATCAGAGATGACTCTTTAATATTTTTAAAATAATCATAATGTGACTTGAATTCATACCTTTTGGTAAAAAGTTTAGAAAATTCTATCAAAAAAGCAAAGCTAATCCTCCAGTAACTGTTATATAAATTAGCCATAATGATAGTGGTGAAGGTACGCAATACAAATAAAAATGCTGAAAGTCAAATAAATAGCACATTATATGTAATCATTTCTATGTACAGTCATAACTATTCAATTAAGGTAGCGTATGTTTATCAACTCTCTAGTAAAGACAGTACTACATTCTAGCCATTTGGAATATGTAAATGGCAAAACTCTGAGTATATAAATCTGATTGATCTTTTCATAGAGAGATATATACTTTGCAGAAATGGGGAAATAATACATAGTCCTTGTGAGAGGAAAATGAATTCTTTAGATATAAGGTGGTAAAGAAAAGTATTATCAGAGAGATATTTGACTGAAGGCTTGAAAAATAAAGAGCCTTGTAAAATACTAATAGATGATAATTTCAAGTAGAGAAAAGTTACAAAGGTCAAGTTTATAAACAGGTTTCATATTTTCTAGTATGATTCTAGTATGATTATAATTTACTAAACAAGAGGAATTGTGGTGGATCACCACAATTAGACAAAACCTTTTATATCGTGGTAATTTGAACCGATGATTTTTTTAAATATCATTTACCCATTTACTCAAGAGGCAGAATTGTGTGTAGTTTCTTTATTATAATGTTGAGAGAAAATAAAGTGCAAAGGGCAAATTTTCTTTACCCTATATTCTATAGTTACATTCTGTGTGCACATTCTATAATACATGTTAGGTAGAAACAAGAACTCCTTTATTGTATCTCTTATAATGGCTTTTTTAAAGAATCCTTTATGAAATTGCAAATGTAATTAATTAAGACCATAAACATTAATAAACACCACAGTCATTTGCCTTTAGAGCAGCTAGTTATGATACCCTTCACTATGATACATCCCTGTTGGAGATAGTGGACATTTGGATAATCCCAATTAAAATTTCAAGTAGATTCAGAGAAGAATTTCATATAGAAATACTTTATTTTCTCACAACTGAGAGGAATCTGAAAAGGTCATGCAATCTCTGTGACTCAAATTACTTAGCAGCATCAAATAAAAGTAATGACTTTCTGGTGAGTCTCCTAAGTAGTTAGAATGGAGTTGCATTCTATCATGTATTAGAAATGTAATATCAGAGCCATTGTTTTGCATGAAAATCAATATTTGAAAAATGATTTGATAGGCAAGATTAGGATTTCTGTCTCTTCCACTTTTGTTTTCTTTTACCTTATTCCCAACAAGATCTTAGACCAAGGGTTGATTTTATACAAATACTGTAAAAAGAGGAATCATTCACCAAATAAGAAATTCAGCAAATCCTGCCAAAATTTTATCATTCAAATTTATATATCCCTCAAGATTTAGTTAAAATATATAAGAAAAGTATGTCATAAATATCACTGTTTGTTTTAAAACAAAGTAATTTATTTTCATCTATATTATGCTCAAAGAATTTTGCTAAATCATTGAAGTATTTTTTTCTTCACTTCAAAATTGTGTGTTAGTCTTCACTCCAGATCTTGTTGGCCATTTGTTAGGAACCTGACAATATTTAACATGGAAAATGAGCAAGAGGAATTACGCAATTCTATCTTTTCCCAAAATAAAATATAAAGGAAAGTATCACACAAAGTTATGAAGTAACACCTACTTTCCAGGATGCCTTTGAATAAAGAAAGGGACCAAGGAGGGTGTGAAAGCTAGTTCAGAATCAGCTCTCTGCCAATTTATGAAGATAAAGGAAGGATCCAGTATCTGCCAACTATTTCTGGCACTTGATTTTAAAGTTAAAGATAATTTTCTACATTAAGAGGTATTGAAGCATGCATTGTAACAAATGTTGAACATCATGCACTATATCTAAAATGCATGATTTTTGTTAACTCAAAAGCACTAGTATGAGAGAGCACAAAATTTTGAGTAGGTATTTGGAAGTTTGGAAGTATTAGCTTATATGCTATTTTTAAAAAAGGAAGACAAAAAAATGAGTAGCTAGCGTAAGCAACAGAGATGTATTCCCTTATGTGTCTACTGTTCTTGAGGCTAGAAACTCAAGATAAAGGTGCAAATAGGGCTGCTTTCTACTGGTCACTTCCAGGATTATGGATCGCTGCCTCCTTGTTGCATCTTCAAATGGTACTTTGTATATGTGAAGAGGAAGAGAGGGAGACAGCAAGAGAGAGATCTGGTGTATCTTCTTATAAGACCATCAATCCTTTTGGTATAGGACTCTATACTTATGATCTCATTTAACTTTAATTACCTTTTCAAGGTAATAAATATAGTCACTTTAGGGATTAAAGATTCAGTATATGAATTCAGGAGGAAAATAGTTCAGTTGACAACACTTAAGACACCTGGAATTCATCATTGATCTTTATACTAACTTTTTGGCAAGACCCTTTATTCAATCTGATTCCTGAATCTCTCTCTCTCTCTCTCTCTCTCTCTCTCTCTCCATATACAAAATGAAGTGGATAGTCTCGATATATTTGCATAAAAATGCATTTTCTTCATGACACAAATATGAAGATTTTTTTAAAACAATCAGCTAAAATATATCTATTATATTTTTTTAATTATTAAATTGTCTTATTTGACAAAGGAAGGTAAGTAATAGCTTATATGCATGTAATGTAAGGAACACTAAATGGGCACATATTCACCAATTTCTCTCAACCTCAAAAAACAATACCTTAAATATAATATCAAAAAGGAATGCCAACAATACACTCAAAGATTAAATCTATTTAGCATCTGAACCACAATATTCATTGACTTGATAGAACAATCTAGTAAATGTCTTGGGAGTTTACAAATGTGTACTTGTCAAAATGTTAATTAACTAAAATGACTTAAATTAAACAAACTATTATCATAGATGCCTGGAAATTTAGGCAAAGGAAGAATTAGCTCCTGTTCATACTGCTGTCTAATGAGTACAATATTGGTTTAATTACCAAGGATCACAGATGTAATGTTGTTATTTGGACAAGTTATTAGAAAGATGAATTTTTAAATAAAATATATTTGAGATTTGACATAAAGTACTGGGGTGGGGTGTGATGTCCAATCATCAGGCATGATTGGAAATATATACATATGAAGGAACACATGTATATGAAATTTTATTTATAAAATATATATTCATATATAACTGAAAAAGCTGAAGAAAAATAAGATTAAGAAGCTGGAAAGAGGAGCATTGAAAATGATTAGACAACTGCCAAAACCTTTCTCATCATCCCAGTTTTTTTCACAAATGCAGTGACTTTCCTCTTGGGATGTTTGAAATGTGCTACTTCACCCTCAGACAAAGAACATTAGGCACCATAATTTTGCTGACAAATGTTCATAACTTTGTTGCCTGAACTTATATAATGCAGCCCATTCTTTCATTTCAATATAAGGGGCAAAGTGAACAAGAATCACATAGACTCAATCCTCACTGTTTAGAAGCTGGTAATTGGTAAAAGTGGCTACAATGAAGAGCCTAGAAGAGGAAAATGCAATTTATCAGGAGCTCTATTTAATGTCTGATTTGATTTTCTTGGCTTGTTAGTTCAGCTGGTTTGAGCTTGGTAATAATGAGGTCAAGATTGCAAGTTCAGCTGCCATATGAGCACGTTAGTTGCATTCAAACCCATGGTTACAACCAAATGAATCTTTTTGGTCACAAGAGGAACAGACAAGAGAGGATGAAATAAAGAAAATTCATTACTGTGATGGTAAACAAATTCGAAACAATACTATGGTGGTTAGGGTTTCAGTGTATACTTCATTTAAAATACTACAATGAGAAAATATTTATAAAGTTTTGAGAGCTGAAAATTGAGAGAAAATTTAGGATTTTGAACACTAAGTCTTATTATCCTTTGACAGATAAGGAGTTTACCAAATAACCCATTATAGTTGTTATTTAACCATGTTCTCAGGCATCTAAGTTTTAATGGGACTGAAAACATAGATTTCAGCTGAGGTGGATCAAACATATGAGAAGAAAGAATTCAGAAAATGAAATAGAAATAGTGCTTAGGATTGAGGAGAGATGGAAATTGGAAAGTAGGAAATTAAAAGCTAGTAATAAAACCACAGCAAAAAAAATAAAAGGCAACTACTTTGATCTGAAGCAGATCATGTGTCCAGAGAGATCTGTTCAATCTGAAAGTGGGTAAAAAGAGACTTTCTGTCTTTACTTAACTGGATACAGCTATCTGCCTGCTTCTCTCTACAAAGCAGGCTACAAGCAATTCCTTTGCAATTACCTTTAACCTTAACTGGATACAGCTATCTGCCTGCTTCTCTCTACAAAGCAGGCTACACACTCTTCATTAGCATTTTCACTGATCACCTTTACCATTGATATGCAAAAGCCAGCCAGCTGCTCTCTGCTTTCAGCTCCAAAAACTGCAGGAAAAAAAACTTTAAAACACAGTTTAAACTTTCCACTCATGGGTTCTTACCACCATCCCCAGCCTTCTCAACCAAAATATCAAACCAGTACAAGACTATCAGTGCAGTGCAGACTAATTTATTTCTAACAAAGTGATTTCTAATTATCCTATTAACTACAAAGGAAACATGTAAGACTCAGAATACTTCAACATTGTCCAAACCCTTTCTCAGTATTGTCCAAAGTCCTTTCCCAGATTGCCCCAAAATCCTCAGTCTCTCAGTCCTAATCGTCTCACCAATGTCCAGACAGAGTCCATCTCCAGACGCTTGAAGACATGTTCCTTTGAATGCTCCTCGTTGTCTTCCACACTGTCTTCTCCTTGTCACCTTC
>PVHY01002011.1:0-138043 GCA_004024945.1 Uropsilus gracilis
GTCACTGGGCCACTGGGAACACTTGTTTTTGTGAGTCTGCCTTTGGGGTCTAGGGCTACCTGGATTTTGACCTTTGTACTAGGAAGGTTACATACTCTAGAAAACAGAGCGCAAGGAACAGATCTTCTTAAGGTCTGAACTGGACAGTGGCACACAGTCACTTTCCATTGACCACAGTGAGTCACATGACCAAGCCCAGCCCCCATGGGACAGGAAGTTGTCTCCTCCATGCAGGGGGAGGGTGGGGAAGGAATGAGTGCAGGCCTCAGCTCAACCATAAAGCACATACTCTGGGTGTTTCCGTAGTGTAGTGGTTATCATGTTTGCCTCGTACATAAAGCACATGCTTGCTCCTCATCCCTTCACTCACACAGGCAAACACAGCATGTGGTTAGAGATGCTGGACAAGATCTGGACGGTTGGCAGCATCATTCAGGGCCACACATGCACAGGGCACAGCCCAGTCGCCAGCCAAAGAAAAAGCCACCCTCGGGGGCACCTGGATGTGTAGCCACAAGCAGCAAAACCTAAATATCATATACTTAATATTAAAAAAAAAATCAGCTTCTGAAATGGCAGATGGCTTATCTCCAAAACACAATCTAGGATAGAATAAAAATGAGTTGCAAACCGACGTGTATAGCAGGGTATTAAGTAAATAAATACTAGTTAAATTAATTATAGGCACTGCCAAAAAATGGCTTTCTGTAAGAGATGTTTAAAAATTAATGAGAATGGCTGGTTCTTGAATATGATCAGATTCAGGGTGATGGTTGCTTCTGGGGAAGCAGGGATACCAGGGGGCTGGATCTACCAATTACACGTGTGATGTTTTCTTTCTTTAGCTGGGCTGAGAGCATGCGCGTTTTTGTTGTCTTGTTTTGTTGCATTACTCTCTATACTTTTTGCTTTTAATGCCTAACAATTTTAATAAGAGAAATAAAATATGTTCCTGGTTAAAAAAATCCCAGCTTGCCCCAAGACTGTCGGATGAAAACAAGTCTCCTTCTCACTCTGCATTTCCAGATCCGCAGCTTATATCCTCAGAGGCTGTTTCAGATTCTCCCTTCTCTTTTCTGAAAAACCCCTCACCTACCTACACATGTTCTTGTATTTAAAGATGCCAAATGGAAAATACTGTTTGCTCTGCTGTATACTTGACTTTTGGAAAGTCAGCCGTGTGCATGAGACAGTCACCCCTGCCTTCTGCTGCGCAGGGCAGTCACGGGGTGGGGGGTGTTCTGAAATGGACAGGTGCTGCTCACTGTGTTGGACCAGGTCCTGAAGATGCCTGGGGTGAGCCTTGGGCATCTGTAGATCTCCTAGGTGCATCTCACCTGCAGCCAGGATGGGGCTCTATTGGCTGAAATTGGGACACTCATTCTGGAGACAGAGAAGAAAGAGGACATCTAGGACCGGAAGGGCTTGCTCTGGATGAGGGGGACATAGTGACACACAGTCTACGTTAGAGTTGGATGGATTCTTTTTTTTTTTTAAAGAGACTAGGTCTTGCTATGTTGCCCAGGGTAGTCTTGAACCGATGGACTCAAGTGATCCCTAGTCTCAGCCTCCCAAGACTGGGATTACAGGCATGCGCCACCATGCCCAGCTCTTTTTTTGAGACTAGGTCTCGTTATGTTGCCTGGGGTAGTCTCAAACCTGCAGACTCAAGTGATCCCTAGCCTCAGCCTCCCAAGGCTGGGACTAAAGGCATGTGCCTCTGCGCCGGGCAGGTTGGATGGATTCTCCGAATTCACAGGCAGGTCAACGGATAACAACCTGCCTTAAGTCTTGGCGAAGTGCTTTATTCTAGATGTGAAATGACAGCTTCTCCTAGACCAACAGGAGTCTCCTTATTGCTTGTCTTCATTCAGAATCCAGTGATCACCCCCTTTCTCCTTTTTATGATAAATAAAATATTTAATGCCATTGAAGTACAATTCCAGGACAGATAGGGGCAGACACGTGTTTCTCTCATAAGTATTATCCGACTCTGCTGCTGTGTGCCTGGCTGGACCAGCATTGGGTCTTCCCAGTTCATTTTTATTTTTGAAAGCCAGATGGGTGAAAAATTATGTACGAAGAGCTTAGGTTATTGAATATGAACTGGATTAAGATTGAAATTTGATATCATTTTATATTACTCTAGAGGCGAGGTTGGTTGATCTAAGGGTGACACGGGCCTGAGAAGCTGCCGTGGAGGAACAAAACCCAGAGCAGGAAGTAGCGTTCCAGTTGATTTATTTATTTTTTATTTTTGTTTATTTATTTATTTTTAGTATCATACAACTTCAGTCATCTTTGTATGGCTGTTGTTCCCCTTGGGAATCTCCTCCCCCCCGCTCCGAGGACTCCCCCCGACTCTGGTCTCTCCATCTCCTGTCATCGCTGTTCACCGGTCCATGTTTAGCCCTTTAGTCTCTTTTTCTTTTCCTGGGTGAGGGCCTGTGTTCCTGGGGCACAGTGAAGCCTGCTGCTCAGATTTCCAGTCTTCACTTGCGTCGGGCAGTCCCTCTGGGCTCATTTGGAGTCCATCGGTGGCTGTTGCTTTTTGCAGGATGTCTGGTCCTTTCTGTCCTCAGGCTTTTCTACTTCTTGTTGTTGTTTGTTCTTTTTTCCCACCTCATAGTTCTGGCCTTGAGCTTTGAGAGCCTGGTTCCACTCCTTCATCGGTTGAGGAGTTCCTTTGAGGATGTGGTTGTTGGCTGATGGCTAGTCTGGTTGGTCTCCAGGATCATGGTTTGCCGCTCAGCTGCCAGGCAGCTGCCATATCCATGGCCTCCCTCCCACTGTCCAGAGGGGGTACGCCTCACTTTTGTTGGCGGCCACTCTGAACCAGAATTCGAGCTCCTAGGCCCTGGTGATGGTGTTGGAGCAGTCCTGCCACATTGTCTTTTTTTTTTTTTTTTTTGAGACTAGGTCTCGCTTTTTTTGCCCGTGGAACCACAGGCTCTCGTTGCCCGGGGTACCACGGACTCAAGCAATCCCCAGTCTCAGCTTCCCAGGTAGCTGGGATTACAGGTGCGCACCACCACGCCCAGCTATTTTTTGGAACTAGGTCTCGCTACAGGCCCCAGGTGGGACTCGAACCGCGATCCCTAGCCCCGGCCGCTTCATAGGCTGAAGCTTACAGGCACGAGCCACCGTGCCCGGCCACATTGTCTTTATATTGGTCTCACAGCTCTTTGTTCTGTGGTTCTGCCAGTATTTCTGGGTCCACCCAGGGGAAGTGTGTGTCCAGGGCTTTTAATCATATCCTTCACCTCATCTGTTTCTTTTGGTGGGTTATTTGTGGTTTTCTTGTTTCTGTTAAGGCCTGACAGGAATAGGAGCAAACCAGAGGGGGATAATCCCCCCCAAACCCCAGCAGGGTCTCCCCCAACTCCTGTGTGGTCCAGAAAGCCCAAGCAGGTTGGCCATACCCCATGCTCCCTCCCTGTACCTTGGGGCGGTGGCCGGCCCACCTGAATCAGTGGGCCTGGGAAGCGTTCCAGTTTAAACTCTGCCGGGCATGGTGGTGGTGCACGCCTGTAATTCCAGCTACCTGGGAGGTTGAGGCTGGGCATCACTTGAGTCTGCAGGTTCGGGACTACCCTGGCAACATAGTGAGACCTAGTCTCCAAAAAACAAACAAACAAACAAACAAACAAACAAACAAACAAACAAACAAACAAGGTCTCATTTGAACAGTGTTTAATTATTAATTATTTAATTACTTACTAATTATTTAATTACTTAATTATTATTTCACCATCTCTCCCCTCACAGTTTCCTGATACCCTTCAGCAAACAGTGAGCATGATGGCCGGGCTTCTGCCACCCCGAGAATTCCTCTGGGCTGTCTTCCAGTCTGTTCGGAACAGCAGCGAGGCCTCGATCGCCCGCCTGGACCCCAGGCCCGGTGAGGGTTTCTCAGGTGTTTGACTGCGTGCCTGCGAAACACGAGCCTCCTTGTCTGGGGTCTGGGTGACACGTTCGCAAGAATCTGCAAATCTGGGATGTACACCTGGGTTGAGAGAACTAGTAGGAATCACACCTCAACTCCTCACCAGATGCGGAAGCGTAGTGGGTGAACGCGTTCAACAGACTTCAGAACAAGTGGAGTCTTTACATCTAAAGGGCCAGGTGGCTCAGCAAAAGCAAGGCAGGACTGGGGTCGGGCTGGCTGGATTTCAACCTGGGTCTGCTCTTACCGGCTGAGTGACTTTGGGTAAATGCTTCAACCTCTCTGTGCTGCAGCTTCTATCCTCTGTAAAATGGGGCCCTTGGCTGATCAGAAAATCGTGAGGATTGGTGGGTTCAAACCTGCGAGCATATTGAGAACAGTGCCTGGCATGTAGGAAATGTTAGCTGAATGTTAGCTATCGCACACTTGCCGAGTGTAGACCTGTGTCAGGCAGGAGGAGGAAGCGAGTTGGACCCTGTTGTTGGAATAATAATATACAATAATAATATTGTAATAATAACAGTTGACAGCCAGTCAGTGCTTGCTTTTCTGCAGCAATACATTCCCCCCTCCCATGGTCCTTATCTGGAACATTCTCCTTCGTAGCTCTTAACTGGCTGGGCACCCACTGCACCTCTGCTGAGGTCATCTGTGACATCATGAGGGTGGCAGCCCACTGCCTGAGCAGCTCTCAGGATCTCTTGAATGGTTCCAGAGATTTCTCTGGTTCAAAACAGGTGCCACATCTGTCAGGCAGTGTTGACTCTCACCAAAATGATGGTTTCTGCTGTTAGTGTTTTTCTGTTTCTTGCTGTCTCTTGGTGATTTCTCGAGGGCTTTGACAAGAGGGCAGGGGCGTCTTGGGCCTGACTGTCTGAGTGACTGCTTCCCTGTCCTCCTCTGGCCCTTCCCAGCGCAGGTTGCCCTGGCGATGTCGACACCAACTTTTGGGGAGACAGACCCAGAGGGCCAGTCTTGGGGGCCAGGGCAGACATCTTAGAGATGAGCAAAGCAGAGGGGTTTGGAATTGGAATCTGAGGCCAGAATGGTTCACTGGCTGTACCTATTGCCTTCAAGGCAATTTGCAGTCCAGTTGCAAAACTGCTACCACAAGCATGTGGGTGTGCGAAAAGCTGGCATTGCCACGATTTTACTACTAGGTAATGGCAAGAAAATGCAGGAGTAGGACCCAAAGTCCCCAAGTCCCTGCTCTCCATTTCTAACTCTACACCTTTTGGGAATAAATCCAAGTAGAAAAACGTTACTCACATCATTTCCTTTTAGAAACAGACTCACCTGCCCTGAGACCCGCCTTTCTCTGTTCCTTCCTTGCTTCTTTCCTTCCTCAGGTTGCCATGGAGTCCTGGCTCCCACCTCTGAGGACATCTTCAAGTTGGCAGAAGCCAATGCCTGCTGGACCCCTGAGGACCTGCTGTGCATGGGGGAAGACACGTTCATCAGGAACGTGGAGCTGCTGGGGGCTGTCAGGGGCTTCAGCCAGCCTCAGCTGCTGGCCCTGAAGGAGAAGGCAGTCCAGGTAGAGGCCACCTCAGGCAGGCCGCTTCAGCTGCAGAGAAAGCAGCAGAGCAACCACACCAGGGGTCCTAGCTCTTGGGCATCAGCTCCCTTCAGAGAGCGGCACTTGTCTTGTTAAAATTTCAGGGCATCAGCTTGGTGCCCCTGCTCTGTCTCTGAAGCTGAGAAATGGGGAGGTTCCTTGTTCCTTCCTCTCAGGGCTGCCTGCAATGGAGGTCAGAGATATGCTCTGTCTAGCAGACACTGAGTAAAACACTTTCTTTGGCTGTCCTGGTGCCTCGGTAGAGATGGTGTCTAGGAATTGTGCCTTTTCCTCCACTTCCAGAACCCCCCATTCTGCCTACAGTAGGTTTTTTTCCAGAACCTTTGCAAAACTGTCTGAAAAATAGCAGAAATGAGTCAATAGAAAATTGAATATCAGTTGCCATCTTAAAAAAAAAATCTTTTTCAGTGACTGTTATAGCTGTTCAAATAGTTGTGGACTATCTAGCCTCCTGAGGTTAAGATATTACATTCCTTTAAATACTTATCATTTTATTATTATTACTTATTTATTATAAAAATATCTTAAAATCATGAAGAAAATCAGTTGTAACCTTTTGCCCAGAGATGAGCACTAAAAAGTGTAGTGTAGTCACCTGAAGCTCCCCACATCTATTTATGTGCTTGAAATATATTTATATATATCTCACATATGTATTTTACATATACTCATGAATATGTGGAATGAAAATAACATCATACTCACCTACTATTTGATTGCTTGCTTTCCACATCCAACCATGTGCAGTGCATATTTTCCAGACGAGAAAAAAATACAGACTTCAAATAGCCATATATTTCATTTTAAGGCCGATCCTTACTTATCTAGTCGTTAGAGTTTTAGATTTTATATTTTTAATGCCTCAGGGTACATATTTATTCACATTGTTTTGGACATTTGTATCATACACTTAGGCTAACTTCCTAGAAGTGGAATTTCTGAATGCAAGTATAAATATTTTTTAAAGTTTTGATACATATAGTAAATTTGTAAATGCAAGTATGAATTTATATTCTCAGCATCAGCAAATGAACATATCCTTTACCCCATATCTTCCCAACTTTATAAATGATCAAAATTTTTACTCCTTGTCAATATGATCAGTTAACATATTATTCTTTGATTGTTGGGATGTACATTTCTTTCATTATGACCAAAATTGAACTTTTCCCCATAGATATACTTCTTCTTTTGCAAATTTTCTGTTCATATATTTTGTCTACTTTTTAAAGCAAATGTAGTTTTGTTGATTTATAAGTGAACTTTATATATTAGGGCGACAGCTTATGTCAGTTTTAAATACTGTTACTAATATTTAGTCTTAACTGGATCTTTGTTTTCATCTGAAGATTTGGGACCTGCCTTCTTATTGGAGAGAACCTCATATCATTTCCTTGGGGCGCATTGCTCTGGCTCTTAATGAAAGTGAACTGGAGCAGCTGGATCTCAGTTCCATTGATACTGTGGCTTCCCTAAGCCAGCAGATAGAATGGACCTCAGAACAGGTTGGTGGTTGTTGCTGGATCTTTAAAATAGTCCGGTTTTGTTTTAATTTTGCACATGTTTGTAGTAGTTATAATAGCTGTTTCTAAATCTTATACTAATTCCATCATTACTTCCATTTCTGAAACTGTTCCTACTGTTTTTTTCTTAGTTATAGATCATATTGCTTCCTATTTGCAAGCCTAGTAATTCTGATTGGCTGATGGGTGTTGTGAATTTTACATTGCTGAGTGCTTGATTTAGTTGTACTCCTTTAGAGAGTATAGGCATTGTTCTGGCTACATGTATATGATCTTCATTATATTACATTGATCCTTTTGAAGCTTCTTTTTGAATTTCATTGGGGTAAGAATTTTCATTCTTTTTGAATTTCATTTCATTATGGTTAACTTATTTCTATTTCTGGCACATAATTCTTCGAAGGATTCTGCCTAATGCTTATGTATTTCAAAACCTCTGTGCTGTGATTGTTGAAAAGGTGAACTCTTTCTAGATCCATGAGTTCTGAGAACTGTTTAGTCTGTTGCTTTCTGATGAATTGTTCTGATATTTCTGTGGAATTTCACTGCTTACATGTATAGATCAGTTTTCAGCCAAAGGCTGGGGAAGACCTCTTGGAACATTTCTGAAGTTTTCTCTCTTTGCAGTTTCTTACTCTCCAATACATTGTCTCACAACTATAGGTGCCCCAGCCTCTCTGAACTTGGACCTTTTTATCCTGAACTGAGCTAGATGTTGGGATTATTTGGGTTTTCTGATACATGACCTAGACACTGTTACTGGGCAGTAAGCAAGGGCAATTTTAAGATTCACCTTATTTACTTGCTTGTTTTCAGGATTAAAGACCTGGGTTCCCTCTTTGAATATGGTGATTGCACATATTTAGTTTATTTTGCTCATTGTTTATGGTGGCAGGCAATTATTGTGTCAGTTAAAATAATTCTAAAGAAAACCTTATGCTATAAAGAAGTTCTCTCTAGATTTTAATTGTTTTGATTGGGAGAGAAGTTAATTCGCTGTACAGTTGTGTGTTACTTGATGACTTTTTGGTCAGCACCACGCCACATGTATGACTTGGTCTCAGCAGGCAATGCTGAATAGATTGGGTGTGTCACAGGCCACACCACCTACGTTTGTGTAATTTTGCTGCGTGATATTTGTGCACTGATGCAAACACCTAAGAAGATATCCCCATTGCTAAGCCATTCATGACAGTATTGCCAGAAATGGGTATCTTAGCTGCTCGGTGTTATCTTTATTCTTAAGCAGCCCTCTCTCAGCGGTCATTTTCAGCATTAAGCTTGCATATTATCTAATTAGCAACCTCATAAAAAGTGTCCCTTTCTCATTAAGTTTTGGAAAAGTCCCAGCATTGATTCACACATGTAAATTTGTCCATCCCTGAACAGTCATTCTGGTCAGGCATGCATCAGGCAGTGGAGTCCCTCCACTGACCACATGGAATAAGAGTGGAGACTGGCCATATGGTAGATCAAATAAAGCCCCCAAAGATGTCTACACCCTAATCTCTGGAACCTGGAACTGTATTACATTATATGGCAAAAGGTACTTTGCAGATATGATTGGAGAGCTTGAGATGGGGAGATTATCCTGGTGGGCCCAATGAAACCACAGAAGTCTTTCTGGGAGAAAGACAGGAGGCACAAAATGTACCTGTATTTGCAGATACAATAGGTGATGTCACAATGGAAGTAGAGAGACAGAGAGATCTGAATGTACTGTACTGTGGGTTTTAAAGGTGGAGGGTGGGAGGAATGAGTCGAAAAATGCAGACAGATTCCAGAATCTAGAAGAGGCAAGGAAAAGAATGCCTCCGGAAGGAATACATCCTGTTAACCTGTTTCAGAATTTAAGACTTCCAGAACTGTAAGAGAATACATTTGTGTTATTATATACCATAGAGTGTGGTAAGGGGTGGTAGCCATAAGAGGCTATGACTATAGGGTGATTTGCCAAATGAAAGCATAGCGTTATCAAACAAAGGGAAAGAGATCCTGGGCAGGCAAGACCAGGTCATGTCCCCCACTTTCATGAGCTTATTTTTGAAACCAGGATTGCCTTGTCATACAACTCTGGGAGGCACTATAAAACTAGGACACTGTGTGAATTCTGTCCTTGTGGAATTGGGCAACTTGGTCAATCATCATGAAGATTAGATAAATTGTTAGCTGTATTCATATACCAATAAAATTCAATTCTCATGCCTTTTATCATCACTGCCATAGTCATCCTCTTTGTCATGCTACCATCAGCACCACCACCACCACCACGACCAACACCATTACTACCAATATCATCACATGCCTTCTTTGGGAGTTTAGACGTTTCTCGTTTGCAAGATGAGAGGTTAGACTCAGCAAACTGAGGGCCCTTCCATTCTGATGTTCTGTAACCCCTGATATTTCTGTGACTCTAAAACTGGTTTTGACTTTTGAGAAGTTTGAGAAGAGCCATGTCACCCTTCCAATATTAACATCATCCTATTCACTGTCTGGAGAAAACAGAAAAATATAACCAAGTTAGAAGCTGGAAGTATCTCTTTCCCTTCGCACCAATTTTAATTCCCATGGATGGCAGTGAGATTTATCAATATGTTTGAAGAGGATATGAAAACCTAACATTTGCATATATCATTTGCAGTCAGTTCCTCAACTTTAGCTCCCAATCAAACCCTTAAATGCATGTTTCTAGATTAATAGTCAGACCTGGCAGAACTACATTAACAGATAGTTCAGCTTAAAAAACCAATATAAGGGGAAAAAACTATTATTAAAGCCAGAGGCATGTACAGAGAGATTGAAATCTTACAGCTATTCATTTTTCAGAGGTTAATATTGCCTAAAAGTGTTGGTATTAATTGTCTTGGAATCATTACATATACACTGTCCAGTCATTTAAGGTAATGTATCTTGCCTTATCACTTTGCAGGCTGAGCTTGCATTTTCCAGGTTCCAGCTGCAAGGACAATTTAATACCGCATCTTCAAAGTAATTCTATTTGAATTGTATTTTTGCACTTTCATTTTAAAATGGGCATGCCTGAAAGTTGGGGAGCACAAATTGCTATGAGTCAACTACTGAAACCTGATTATGAAAACATAAGAAGTGAAGTTCGGGAGCTAGCTTGATTCTTCATCTTTTCTTCATATCCAAACATCCAAACGTGGCAAAGAGTAACAGTTCTGGAATCAGGGTGTCTGGGTTTCCATCCTAGAGCCATTGTTTCCTAGCTGTGTAACCTTGGTGTAATTACTTTACCTCTCTGTGCTCAGTTTCCTAACGTGTAACAAAAGAATGATATAGTTACTTCATAGGGTTGTTGTGAGAATTAGATGAGATAATATGTGCCAGTGATAGAACAGTACTGAAACACAGTATCTAATAAATATGAAGCATTATTATTTCTATGCATACTCCTACTCAGTCAAAGATATTTCAGTCTAAACATGGTGGTACATGGTGGTACTGAATTTCCCCCATTGTCTCTGTGAACTTTGTCATCATTAGAGCAATTTCACGGAGACACTGGCCAGCTGATTTGCAGAAACCTGGGATAGCTTTCTGAAACTGATTCATCACACGAAGGCCACCACATGTTTTAAACCACTAAGTTTATGGTAATTTGTTGTAGCAGTAAGAGGAAGTGACAACAGGGTGGTTTGCCAAAGACAACACCAAAGAGAACAATCTGATGCCATTTCAAAGAAGTATGTGTGGTCACTTCTGCAGACTACTCACTCCATTTATTCATTCACTCATTCATTAATTCATTCACTTATACACTCATTCAAAAACTGCCTCTTGAACTAAGATGGAACAGACCTTGTGCTGAGGATCCAGTAGTGAACTACTGGTGGTGGTCCTCATCTTTGGGGATGCTATAAAAGAGACAGAGAAGTGAGGCATCAAAGTGCATACTTGAAAAACTGTAGTAAGTGATAAGCAGAAGGCAGACAAGCTGTTTGCGGAGCTAGCAGGCAAAGCAGTGACTCGGGATGAGGGACCCCAGGGAGTCTCTGAGATGGGAGCATTTAATCAGATGAGAGTGGCACATGAGCAGTGGAATCCTGTTCACTTTCTCTCAACCCTACAATGATCCACAGGGTGTGATGGATCAGTGTTGAAGGGAGGCGGGAGGGCTGGCTGGACCTGTGATGCTCCCGTCTAGAGTTAATCCTTGGCTAGCTCTCCCCACCTTGGCTTGGTGAGTACCAGTCCTGTGATCTTTGTACTGGCTCCGGGAACACCAAGAGACCTGTACTTCCACACAGCTCACCTTTAAGGGACTGACTTGGCTCCTCAGGTCCAACACTGGCAGATCAAAAGAATGAGGGCTCATTTGATGACAAGTATCAGGAAACCCAATTCAGACTGACCTGAGAAAGGAAAGGCAGTCACCGATTCTCAGAACTGGGAAGTTCAGGCGTAGAATTGAGGGATAGCTGGATCCTGGAATTTCAACCCTCTTGTCAGGAATCGTTCACCTTTTTTGGACCCTGTTTTCCTTTGTGTTGACTTGTGCAGGCTGTATGGGGTAAGTTCTGCCAGATTCAGGAGTTCATCCTTCCATGGTTCAATCTAGAGTGAATAGAGATCTTCTCTCCTAAGTGTTTCAGCCAAAGTCTTTGGTTGGCTTTAAGGGGTGGCTAATATAGAAGTAGTCACTGATGTTTGCCTAAGAGATGAGTCACTCATTTACTTCCTACCCTAGAGCTTGGGTTGCAGTCAGTTCCAGCAGTCACAGAAAGTAAGCAGGGAGAGGGGTGGCCGTCCAGGGAAGTCAATGAGTGGCCCTGTATTTGAACTAAGGGACCCTCTGCACCAACCCCCTTAAGTAAAAACTCATATCAAAGACACCCTTGTGGTTTTCAACCCCAAAATATTTGATGCATTGCTTTCTGCAACAGAAGTGCGAGGGGCAGACTGACTTCCATAGGAGCTGCTGTCTGTAGGTCTATAGACAAGTCATTTTGGTTAAAACAGGACTTCAAAAAGAAGGTGACATTTGACCTGAACCCCCCCAATAAAAGGTGGGTTCCATTTAAACAGTTGGGGGTGTTAGAATGCCATTTCAGACGGAAGGGCTGATTTGAGCAAAGACAAAAAGGCAGAAAATCACAAGTTTTGTTGGACAGTAGTGGAAGCAGATGCTAGAAGAGTGTAGATGCTGATGTGGAACTTCGGTGCCCAAACTGTCTGAAGGTCACGTGTAACTGAAGGAAATGAACCAGCAGCCATGGACATGGGCGTCACATTCCTTTAGTGTGAAGGGCAGGACTCCACTGTCTAAAGATGCTGCCCCAGGCCTGGGGGTACACCCACTGGGGCAGCACCCAGGGGGCGTTGCAGTGGCTGGGATGCTTCGCAAGTGCGTCTAGAGAGTGGTGTGGGACTTGAGCCAGGCTGCTGCTCGTTATCCTCATGGGTCTTTCTGTGCCTGGATAGCTCACCTTCCAACCCGCCTCATTTTTCACAGTCTAAATCGATTCTGCAAGGGTTCCTGGAGGACGCAGGCTACGGTATCCAGGACCTGAAGAGCTTCCATCTGGTAGGACTTGGCCCAATCCTGTGTGCCATGAACATCACTGATATCTCACGCATAAAGATCTCAGAATTCAGGTAACCAGGACACTAGCGGGCAGTTGGCAAGTGACTGGTTATTTCCTAGTCCTACTGCCTCCCTCCTCTTCACCAGGGTGGTGGTGGCCAGAATTGGCACCCTGCTCTGCGGCACCCACGTCTTGGCTGAATTTAAGAGGAAGGCAGCAGCTGTGTTTGGGGACCCCACTGAGTGGTCCAGCTCTGTATTGCAGGAACTGGGGACCATTGCAGGTAAGAGTCCCTTGAGCATTGTTCCTCTCCCTCAACCTTATTTTTTAAATGTTATTTTAAAAGATGAATTGCACATATATATTTATTTACATCATTATCTTCCCCAAGGTTCTCTCACCACCTTATCACCCATGAACCATCTTAATCGCTTGTGCCCATCCCTCCCCCGATTTTCCCCCTCCCCCTTTCTTGCTCGCTTCAGTTCTGTTTCTCTCAAACTTAAACCCAGGAACAAAACCAAAAATAAATGCCAGCATCAGCAGGGTTACAGCAGAACTGGATGACATGACTTAAGTTGCAGAAGGTGGGACCTTTGGCTCTGCCTTTTCAACACACACTTGCAGACGACAGTGGCTGAGAATGTGATTTAATTGACCCCTAAATAGGTTTATACACAATTTGAAATTGCAGAGAGTGCAGCTCCTTCTGGGTACCCATTTCATTGTAGGAGACCCATCAGGATCAATGTGACCCACATTTTATTTTCTCTGAGTTGATTAGGCAACTTGATTCCCCAGTGTGATTTTCAGAACCTTTTGTAAGGAATGATGTTTGCCTAGAACATACAGATCTGTGCATTATGCAGCACCATTAATAAAACAAGCAGAATTCCGAAGGCTTGAACTAAACCCTTGTGATTCCTTTTTCTCCCCAGCTGGATTAACTAAGGAAGAGCTCCGAATACTCGACAAGGATTTGATGCCATATTTCCAGCCATCAGCAATCAGATGCCTTCCTGATGAGATATTCAAAGTAGGTACTCCGTTCCTCAAGGAGAATGGAAGCTTGACACCATTTCACATCACCCAGGGAAGCAGATGGTAGGCCCAGCCTTCCAGGGGCTTGCAGCCGGCCTCTGCTCACAGGGCCAGGAGAGTGCTGTGCCCAGTCAGGGTGGATCACAAGATCATTGTAGTTTTTTCCATGTTTCCCCTTAAATGCAAGTTTACATTTGAATAGTATTTATTTATATGGTTGGCTTCTCTTCATAACGAGTGGCATTGATTTGCTATTCAGGATGAATAGGACAGGTTTATAGTCCTCTAGTCAAAACATTTTGGGATAGATAGATGGCAGAATTCAGAATTTTCCAGATTTTATAAAGCTCCCTCTGTGAGTCTATCGCGTGTTGCTGAACACCCCCAGCAGCATCCGGGGGAGCACCTTGTAAGCAAACACATTAATATTTCTGCAAAGACAGGTAGGACAAGTCACACTAATTGGAATAAATAGAGACTATCAATGGTCTCGCATCAATTCAGGTCAAGGTTTTCAGGCAAAGAGTGTCTGAAACTTTGGGAAAAGAACTGTTTTTGGACTTTTCTTTTGGATCGCAGAATCGTAGAGCCATGTAACCTCTCCTTTTAAAATATACTTAAATGAAAATATCCTAGTTAATTTAAAGGACAGTATCAAGAGAGGTGCATTAGGACAGACTACTATGGGGACAGATGGAGAGGGTGGGATTGGACCAGTTAGGCTTGCAGGGTCTCCAGCGAGGGCCTCACTTCCTATACGGGTTCAGGGCTAGGAGAGTGCTGGGTGGGAACAGTCTGCTCTGATAAGGGTCTCCACCCCTCTTTCTCAGTTTTTTTGCTTTTGGGCAACTTGGGAACACAGTCTGTCTACCGCAGACGGATAAGACGCACACACAGGCTGAACATTCCCATGATGCCACCTGACAGGTTCACTTCCACACTGCTAGACTTTGAGTCCCTCAGCATCAAGGACACTTCCCAGTCCAGGGCAGGTGCAAAGATGCTTTGGGGAACAGCCCTTGGAACCATCGAGCACCCCCCCTGGGGTGCGGTACATGGGCCAGGCCAGTGGTCCTGGATGCTGGCGCTGAGCTACGTACCTTCTAGTTTTGTTTGCAGCGCAGTCTGTGTCTGTACCTTGTTTAGGTGTTTATCCCGGAAACTCCTTTCGACTGTGGTTGAATCCAGGCTACTTGTACCTGGAGACGAGCAGCAAAGGGATTTAGTGAGGTGCTCCCAGGGGCTCAGAAGCTGACATAAAGGAGTACAGAGGCTTGGTGAGGTGAGCCGAGAGCTCTGCTAAAAGGGGAGCTGTTTCTCATCTCCAGCACATTAAAGCAGCGTTGGCAGTGTGGGTCCAGGACTGCTGGGTCGTCTTCTCTATCTTATTTTTCCTTGTGAAGAAGCCAGAATTCCCCATCCCCATGTGAAATCTCTTGGTAATTAAACGTTGGCAGCCGCTTTGAATTTATTTTTTGAAACCCTGTGCAGCAGGCCTACCGACTCAATCTGGCCTATGGGTTGCAAGTCAACAATCTTGGAGAACGAGGTGGTTTTTATCGTGCAGACTCTGCATTAATAGGAGATGGAAAGTATAGACCCGAAGAAAGAGCACTCAAACCCTGTGTGTGCATGTGCATATACACATGTGTGCCTGTGCATGTTTGTGTGTGCACACACGTGTGCATATGTGGTGAGAGGGAGCAGATGATGCTCAATCTTGCAGGCCAGACTACTTGGGTGGAGAAGGGGGAGCAGTGTTCCAGGGAAAGAGGCTCCCTCCTGAGGGCTGCACATGCTGATGCTCATACACCTGGACTGCAGAGTGCCAGGGGGACATGGCTGGGGAGATGAGCAGGACCTGGAGCTGAAGGCCTCATTGTCCCATTCAGGGTCTGCTCTGTGTCCTGGAGCGAATGCAGGAAAGGGTGCGCCAGGGAAGCATCTCCTGAGACAGGAGAGAAGAAGTGGGTCAAGGAGAGAAGAGGAAGGAATGAGGGAGCACAAACCCCCTTTTGAGGATCCTTGAGGCCCTGGGAAAATAATAAGCAGATGCCTTTTGAGGCCATCCCAAACACAGACTCCTGCTGGCTCACTTCATCCTAGACCACTGGTCCTCATCTCCGAAGGACTGCTAAGGGCATCTCGTTGAGGGTTCTCACAGGCAGTGTGCACACGAGGAGCCCCCACACCCGGTGCCTGTGTGGACACCTCGAGAGACTGTGCTTTTCCACGATGGTCACACCACGTAGGAGATTAGGAGATGGTGCCCTGCAGTACATTCAACATTAAGCGGCACAGTGAGGGAGTCAGGACGTCCTTCTTGGGTCTCCTTAATGTGTGCGAGGACATTAAGGAGCAAGTCTCAGTTCAGAACGGAAATGTCTTTAGCGCTTCTATAGCACTTTAAAAATGCTTCCTTCTGAGTTCTCGGACTCAGACCTTGTTCTAGAAATCTTTCTGGAATTCACTCTTCCTGGTTTACTTCTTTTGGGGTCTTTGAAATGATCCTGAGAGCAGGTCATTCTGGTTTTCCTGATGGGGAAATTTCCTTTGCGATTTACTTTGCTAGTGTGGGAGTGATCTCATTTACCAGAAAATTCTGGAACAGAGCACAAATGGTACATGGCTTCCACGTCAAAGTGGTGCCTGCACCCTGGTGGGCCACCCAGTTTTGAGGAACTCGGAGGAGGGGCGCCCCTGAGCTCTGTGCCCGCTCCCCCCCCACCCCCCACCCCCTGCAGGAGCTGTCCGCCCAGCAGATCGCATCCTTGGGCCCGGAGAACGCAGCCGCCGTGACCCCAGCCCAGCGCCGGCAGCTCAGCATGTTGCAGCTGCAGAGCCTCCAGCGGGCGCTAGATGGCGCCAAGACTCGCTCCTGGCTGGACGCGTCCCAGAGCGCCAGCCCCACCCCGGCCCCGGCTTCGTGTTCACCCCTAGGTGAGTGGGACAGCCGCCTGCCCTCCTACCGCTCCCGCTCCCCTAATTGCTAGTTGTCCCCACCCTGCTGGGCCTGGGGCGGGAAGGCTCCTACGATTCAAGGTGGAGGCTTTATCAGTTATTCTAGAGTCTCAGAAAACGACCCAACAGCCCTAGCAAGCGTTTAAATGGTTCTCAACTCAGCGGTGGACTGTTGGTTTTCTGGCTCCACCGTGGTCCGCAGCCAGACAGCTACACAGGGCATTTCAGCTCTTTCTGTTTTTTGATTGCTACAAACAGCACTGCAGGGGCAGCCCCGGCTAGTCTGGTCTGTTCCAGTGCGTCTACAGGACAAGCACTTCACGGTGGGGTTTCTAGGTCACAACACGAGCATTTGAGGCTTTGATGGGCGCTGCCACTTCCCTGCGGAGGCCAGGCCAGCTTTCCCTGGAACCAGCGTGTCAGGAAGTGGAGGGGATCCTTTCAAAGAGGGGTCCCCGAAGGTCCCTAGTGTCCTTTTCCTTGCACCCGCCCCCCTGGGCTGAGTGGGGTGGACCAAGCTCTTCGCTAAATCGCTTCGTCACCTGCGTGGCCTGGGAGGGACGCTTGATGGCCGAGTCCCACGGCTCTGACTTGGGAAGGGGCCTGGAACTGGCTAACAGTCTTGCAGGTGACTCGTTCTAAGGCGGCCCTGGCACACATGCATTAAACCTCTCGTTCAATTCTCGCCCCTGCCCACCTCCTCCCTTCAGGACCATACTTCCCAGGTAGTGTTCAGCACCCTGAGGTTAGATGAGACCCAGTGATCTGCTGTGGGAAGGCGAGCAGGTGACCTCCCCCTGCACACTCACCTGGCGCTTCCTTTCAGCAGCCTCCGCTCCCTGGGGCCTTGGCTGGCCCCTGCTGCTGCTGCTGCTGCCGCCCAGGACTGCGTGGTGACCTGCGGCCGACGAGGCGACAGAGGATGGACAGCACCTCTATTCCCCCAGCGTCCCCTTAGGGCAGGGAGGCCTGGGGCCTTGACAGTTGAACAGACCCCCAAAGGAAAAGCAACTGGAAAATGATCTCGCGAGATCTAGAGCTGCTGTGTGTCCTCAGCGGGGTTCACGGGCGCCTCTCCTGCCCCCCGAGACAGAGAGGGCGGGCAGGGGTGTCTTCGTCAACGGGCTGATGCCTTCCATACCTGTGACTGCCCTCCCCCGGGAGGGATGCCAGGGGGAGGGTGCACAAGAGGCACCCGTTAGCCGGCTCGCTTTCCTGGCCCCGGAAGCCCGGGCGGGCCCGGAAGCCCAGGCGGGCCCGGAAGCCCAGGCGGGCCCGGAATTTTCCTCCTCAGATATTTAGCAGCGCTGGAATAAACGAACCCCTCCGCAGAAGTCAGTAGCCCTGCCTGATTGCTGGGGCTAATTGATGTTTCGGTAGGTATCGCCTTGCTTGGAAATTAAAACATTTAACATGGTTCAACGTTAAATCAATTTTTAAATACATTTTCCAGAAGCCTTCCGCTTCCCTGGCAGCCAGAGGGGTCGATGGCGCCGGACGTGGCGGGGTGCTTTCCACAGGTCCTTTTCCGGTGGGGGTGGGGCTTCCTCTCCCAGCTGCTCTGGGCTGTGGGTGTGGGTGTGGCCTCCCCCGCGTGGAGGCCACAGCCAGCTGAGCCAAGCCCACCAGCCCGCCCCCTCCGGAGGGGGCTGGGGTCGCTTCGGGAGAGCTGGGCCAGGTGCCTGGGGCTCTGGGGGACGGCAGCAGCGGGCTCTGCACTCTTCCCCTCAGAGGTGAGCTTGGCCTCCTGGAGCCTCCATTCTGCCCCCAGCACAGCCCAGCCCAGCCCTGCCCCTGGCCGCTGAGCCTCAGGCTCGTCTGGAGCTGGGAAGCAGAGCCGGCTGGAGTGCGCAGCACTGGGTGGTGGGTGACGTCAGCAGCCACGCGGCAGGTGGTGCAGAGACGGGCGTGTTCTCCGCGTCAGGTGTGGTGGTGCCGGGACACGCAGAGATGCTGTGGCAGGTATGGCCTGCGGGCGTGTGACGGGTGCCGTCTGGTTCTCGTGCTTCCTTGTGGGGAAGGGGCAGCTAATGTCGCTTCTCAAACTCAGATCATCTGTCTTGGTACAGAACCCCCCCTCCACCCCGGTCTTACTGGGTGACCTCGCTGCTTGGAGAGGGGCGCAGATTCCCGCCAGCTAGGCCTTGGCCCTCCTTTCCTTTCCCCCCTCCCACCACTTTCCCACTTTATGGTGACTCCTGGAACTCTGACCTCATGCTGCTAGAGCTTTTGTGTCCTCCTCCTCTTCATCATGTTGAGTTCACTCCCGGGGCTTCCCTCCCATCCTGGGGGACAATGACAGCTGCTGTCTTGGAGGGTCCCCTTCGTGCCCGGCACCTCTGGGGCCGCCTCAACCTCCTTAGCAGTGTCACTGGTCATCAAGACATCATGGCATTGCCATGACGTCACCACGACGGTGTCATGGCGTCACTTTGACGGCATCATGATGTCACTATGACGTCGTCGCGACATCATCATGACGACGCCAGGTGGAGGCCAGCAGGATTCCCATCCTGCGCATGGGGAGCTGAGCCCAAGGGGTGCACACCTGCTGTCTCGGGCCTGCCCGGAAGCACGGGTGCGGGTCCTGCCTTCTCGCCGCACATTGCACGCCTTCCGCTTGGGCCCCATTAACTTCTCTAATAAGTTCGATCAGAGGGAGATTCTGTAAATCTCTTCACCCCCGCCTCTGGCGCGAGGCCAGTCTGCCTCACAGCACATATAATTGGCGATTGCCTCGGGCAGGAAGACAAATCTAGCTCATGCCCTGCAGGACCCCCGGGGTCTCAGGTTGAGCTGCACGATCTTTTGCACGCGGGAAAGTGGCGTGTCACCTGGGCCAGCGTCACCTTTCAATGTCAGCCTTCCCGCTGGGTCCCCAGCTGCCACCTCCCACAGTCCCCCGCTGGAGAGAGGGCTCAAGGTCACTGGCGTGAAGATTCTAGCACTCTGAGCGCGCTTCTGATGGACAGGACCTTGGCCACGTTGGTCACTAGATATTTTGTATAGCAGCTCAGCCAGCTACTTCTGTGGAACTCCCACCCTCAGGTGTGCCGAGCCTGGCTGACTGGGGCAGGAAGCTTCCCACAGCCAAGTCTCCCATCCAGTGGGGCTTAGAATTATCTTATTCTCCTTAGTCCTGGTCCCCAGGATTTTGACTTTGCTGGGCATGGTTTCTACTGTCTATGGGAGGGGCTGTGCCAGGGTGTGCGTGTGTCTGTGTCTCTGTGTGTGTGTCTGTGTGTGTGTGTTTAACTGACTTGGCTGAAGAAATACATTCCGGAAAGGGAATTACAACACAGTGAACAATATAAGGCACTTCCGTATTAGACATTTGTCTAATAGCTAACTTTACATTTGTCTTGTCTTTTAAAAGCTTGTTGCCCACCCTTGCCTCCTGTGGGTCATTAAGAACGTCTCTCTTGCTCTTGTAAAGCATGCATCATAGAGTTAAGCATGGCAGAGCCACGGCTCATAGGGCATCCGCAAAGTGCATGTTGTGAAGTGGTCTAGAAATCAGCGCTCTTTGCAAATCCAACCAAACCCAGCAAACTCTGGGTTCTCAGCCACCATGGGAGCTTCATTCTAGACTTCTCTGCCTCCCCTGCCTCAGCAGCTGATTGTTTCAGAAAGGGACAAAGGCTTAGCTGGTTCATGGAGGTGCCTGCAACTTGCCGTCAGTGAAGACCTTGTGTGCTTTCACCTTCACCTTCATTTTGGCCTTTTATGAGCCAACCTGGATAAATGCCCATGACATTGCAAGGGTGGAATCTTCCTTTTAAGGAGAACACCTGCTCTGAGCCATTCCTTCTACTGAAACCTCTGGAACCCTCATATGTGTGGTGGATTGGATGGTTGCTTCCAGTGCTTCTGCTCACTCCCTCAGCTCCATGTCCTGGGTTATGTATCCAGTCCTGTGCCGTTTGCTTCTGCAGTGCATCTCAGTAGGCAGAGTCTACTCCCCATCCAGCTGACTTTGGGCTTTGACCATTGGAATATGGGCAAACAAGACACATTTCACCTGCAGAAGTCTCCAGTGTGCTTGCATGACTTGGCTTAACATCTTGGTATTTCCTTCTCCATTTGAGAGGACATGTGGATGAGAGGACATGTGAAGCAGACCTGAAGCCAAATCATAGATTGGAACCAAACTGAGATCAACAGAACCCAGCTGAGCTCAGGCAAACCCAGTAGAGCCATGGCTGACCTGAATACTCACAGCAAGAAATAAATATTTGTTACAAGGAAACTGTTGAGATTTGGGGGCTATTTATGAGCAAAAGCAGACTCATACAACGTACACAAAGCAGATGCATACAACATATGCATCACATAAATGCCTCTCCTGGCTCAGGAATGGCTAGCTGGGCACTGCACTTCTAGTTAATGACCTGGGGGTGACTATCAGAATCCTCTCAGTCTTAGCTGAGTGTATCGAGCCTGCAAGGACCCCCCAATTCTGTGACCAAAGGAAAACCAAAACCTCAGCTGGGTTTCTGTGACCCTCTGGTCAATTGTGATCTCTGGGCTCCTTCTAGTGTATTAGTCATGCACCTGTGGCCCAGGTGAGAATCAACTTAAATGATCCAATCCCAGAAAGCACTCATGGGTAATGGCAAGCAGCTTATAAGATAGCCCCTGAAACTGCCTCCTCCTGGAATTCACTTATGTATCACCCCTTTCTCCATGTGTGGGCAGGGTCTAGGAACTTTTTTTCTTCTCTTGCTTTTTTAAATTTCCTTTTTTAAAAAACTGATCCTATATATTCTTATATTGTTGTGTACCCCATAATTCTCCCCTCACCCTATCAACTGTGAATCATCACTGTGACCCCTTGTTCATATTCCTCCCCTGATTCTACCCTCAACTCCCATTCCCTTGCTCTATGGCTCAGCTCAGTTCTGTTATCTGATTACTAGTTTTAACTTTTTCTTGTCCTTTTATTTGGTTTCTGTGTAGCTCACGTATAAGTCAGACCAGCCAGTATTTATCTTTTGCTTCTGACTAATTTTGGCTAGCACGATCCCTTGCAGCTCCATCTATGTTGTTGCGAATGACATGAGTTTGTCTTTTTGCATCATTGAGTAGTATTCCTTTGTGTAAACATATCACAACTTTTTGACTCATTGATCTGTTTTGGGGATTTGGGTGGTTTGCATATCCTGGCTGCAGTGCTACAATAAACAGAGGAGAACAGGTTTCTTTTCAAATTAGTCTTTTTTACCCCTTGGGTTGATTTGGGGATTTGGTTCTAATCAATGGAGTGCAGCCTAAGTGATGGATGCGGCCTCTGAGATAAAGTGGCTGAAGCTGGGACTTCCTTGTGGCCCCCACTTTTCTCTGGCCACTCAAGCTGTGCTGTTCTAAGTTGCTCTTTGAGAAAAGTTCTTATGACCAGGATCTGGGGTGACATCTGCCAATAGCTTGTGAGGAACTAAGCCCCAAGAAACACCAGGAATGTTTGGAAGTGGATCTTCCCCAGAGTGACCTTGAGATGGAACTAGCAACACTGGATGTTAATCTCTGACCTGGACGTGAGGTTCCAGTGAATCCATGTTCAAATTCCTCGACCACAATATCTATGAGGAAAGAACCTGCATTGTTTTAAGCCACTAATTTTGGGCTAGTTTGTTCTGCAGCAATAAATAGGTAATACAGCAGGTCCTTAATGAAGATTGTTTCATTCGATCTTCTTGTTTTTGATATCATTTGGCTTAAAAATCAGTTTCCAAGAACCTATTGATGTTAAGTGAGGACTCCCTGTACAATAATCTGGACTTCACTGGTGGTTCAAGCACTGGGACCAGCGAATATTTCCACGACACGTCACCATGAATAACTAATCAATCCACTAGGCATTCTCTGATGCTCTCAGGGCTGAGGGATCCTCTCTTACTCTCAGCATCACTCTTCCAGTTTGCAGTTCCCAGCTCTTTACTGATTATTATTTTCCTCTGGGTTTTCAATTCTTTCTCTCTCCATTTTGCGATAATTCCAGCTCTTTCTGACCTTTTACTCCCCAAATTGTTGACAAACTCCTCCCAGCAGAATAAAATCCTCTCTGTTAAGACAGCTCACCTTTCCTGGGGATCAGTGTGGGGTATAGATCTATAAAAACCTGTTAAATAAGTCTTTCAGCTGCTTCTTGCATATCTTGCTATTCAACAGCTTAGAGCTGTTGAAAAATGCATGCAAACAAAATATTAATCTAACAAAGAAAATGCCCTTATGTCATTGTTCAAATCAAGTTTATCTTGTCTCATATGAAGAAGTACATTCCACTAGAGAAAAGCTTTTGAAACCCTATACTTTTGTAACATTTCAACTAGTATACTAGACAAGAAGGCTGCTGCAGAAATACAGTTAGCAACATTGTTAGCAAAATTTGCCTTGGAAAAGAATTCCAGAAGATGTAGCTATTGAAAATAATTTTAGAGGAAGAGGCTGTGAAATCTTTACAGTAAAGTTGCAGACACCATGGATTCCCTGTTTTGCAGATTTTAATTTGTTTGATTCATGCTGGCAAGCCCTAGGAAAGTGAGGACTATTGACTATCTAACACATACCCAGCAAAAAAGATAAAGCAGGTGTTTACATCAAGGTGTTAAACACGTGATGCCAGAAGAAGGCAAGAATGCAGTGGGGCAAATGAATAATGGTTAACAAAAGAGAAAGAAGCGGGGAATCCTTGATCTTGTGTCAGGTGAAGGACTCAGTTCTCTACACTTGTTCCTGCTAGCCCCCAACTCACTTAGAGGTCAGTCTCACACCCAGACTCTTACCTGCATCCAGGCTGTGAATGAGTTTCCCATAAGCTTCTCCTTGGATTGGATTCATTTGTTTGAGCAGTTCACAGAACTCAGGAACATTTCATAGGTTTATTGAAAAAGACATGATTCAGGAACAGTCGGGTGGAAGAGGTGCACAAGGCATGGTTGTGGGGGAAGGGCACGGAGCTTCCATTCAAACCTTCAGCCCTGTCATTTTGGGTTTTCAAGGCAGCTTCACTACCTTGGCAAGGATGGCTGGATCACCGACCACTCACGGACGGATTCTACCTCCTGCATGTTCTCTTCCCTGGAAATGGGAAAGTAGGGCTGAAAACTTTAACTCTCTAGTCACAGGGCTGGCTGGACTTGTCACCAGCCTCAAACCTTAGGTGCCTCTGAAAGCCACATCCTTATCAGAATAAGAGACACCTTTGTCACCATCATCACTTAGGAAATATCCAGGACTTTAAGAGCTCTGTGCTTGACCAAGGAATCATGCCATTTCCGATAGAAAGACTGGGAGAAGAAGCGAGACGTGCCAAAAGGCAGATAAAAGGAAAGAACAAGGATAGGAAGAAAGAAAAAGAAAAGAAGGTAAAGAAGACAAGAATGGCAGACTGAGAGAACATGCCCACGTGACCTGACCAGGGGAAGCCCCCCGGAAGAGTGAGCTGGAGGTGGCAAGGAGCCATGGTGACCAGCAGAAGAGTAGCCGCTGCGGAGAGTGTGGCACCGCAGCAAGGTGGCATAGTGAGCTGGTACCTGGAGATGGCCAGGGATTTGGAAAGCTTATTTGTGCATCAGCAATTGTGGAAGAAATTTGAAGAGCCTTGGAGAAGCGGAGCATCATGGAACACGAGAAGAAGCGAAGAGAAGATGCTGGAGAAAGACTGGACTTTGCAATGCCTGCCTCAGTTTTGGAGGGGCAAAGGGCACCATCTTGGACATGTGTCTTTGGGACTGAAAATGGTGGCTGGGGTAAGGTAACTGGCCACTTGTGGCTTTGAGAACTTTTCATTTTCCTGGTTAATTTCCTTGTAAATAAAACCCTTGTTGTTGAGCTGCATTTGAGTGGCAACTGTTACATGTGGTTGAGGGAACCTGAAGGCAGAAGCTGTTAAGAGTTTTTTTTCCCTGTGATTTGTTGGTTAGCGGCTTTTGCCCTTTCGAGCCGATTTCATTTCCACTGAGTATATTGCCTTATACTGAGAAGGGGTCGAACTCAGAGGAATAGAAACTAAGGCTGGACATGGCCAGACCCTTCACTGGCATGTTTAGCAGGAAGCAGTAACATGTAGGCTTGTCTCTTCTGCACATAAGCCAGATAATGGTGACATGTAGGGTTACATTCTTTCCTGAAGCAGAAGCTCCCAAGGTCCTTGTTCAGGACCTTAGGAGATGGGTCTGGAGGATAGCAGATAATGTAAGAGCTTAGCTGTGTTTGTTACACTCAGAAGATGGGTGCAGAAAACAACAGGTTGTTCCACAGGACTCACATCTTTATTGTAACTTGCAAGTTTGCTTCTGTGAATCTTGCTCTGCTATAAAACCTGAAGGTTATGTCCTGAAGGTGGGCACTGTTCTCTACCTGTTGTTATGGGAGAGACAGTCTGGCCAGTTAATAAAGGCTAATTTTAATCAGACCTTGGGACTGTGATTTTGTGTCTAGGGGGTTACTCTGTAACAATACTGTTGATGAGAAAAAAGACATCTCAAACAAAAGGACATTCATTTAAGGACTTGCTTTCATTGCATACCTTTTTGTTTAAAGTCACAGTTTCTACTATCAATGACTAGAGTGAGGACTGTCTATTTCTTATTACACATGACAATATTACAATATGGCACGTGTCTTCTGGTTGTAAAGGCTTCCATGAGATTCTGCCGTGTAACCATCTCTCTGATATTCTCCTGCGTGAACCCAAGGTGACGTCCTCACATGCCCCTCCCCCCACCATCCAGCCACTGGAAATCCATTAAAAACATCCTCCAACTTTGGTAAATATCTGTGCCACCGTTTTCATGTGCTCCAATAAGACAGAGTCTAAAATCTCAGTTGACTGATTCTTTAGATCTCTGATGTCCATCTGAGGCACCAGCCCATTTTGTGTGTCCATCCAGAATGAGACATTTTCTTCAGCTCTGAAATTGCATTGCATGCTTTACACAAGTCTCTACGTCTTGAAAGCTGACTATCTGGGGAAACATCTATATTTTCATTTCTAGGTAAAACAAGAATCAGAAAGATTGGGTCTTCTGGCAATCTATGGGAGTTCAAAGCTTTGAAAAAGGGTGAAGTTGAGGGACAGTGGTGGGAGAGGTAGGTCCAGAGGACTATGGATGACTTGCTAGTATATGTGATTACCTTAGGGGGTTGGGGGGTTCGGTCTAGGTGGGTGATGTCAACCTCACAGAGGAAGGGACTGAACCTGGCATTTCTTTCAGAGAATTATAGGGTGGCATTTCCGCACAGCTGAGTTTTAAAAGTGCCTCCTTGGTGGTGGGAGAGGCTGGATCAGTTGACACAGGTCTTCCCTTCCTCTAGGCCAGCCCCCTTGGGATCTGGGCAGGTGACTTAACTGGTTGTCAGAACAAGGGCTGGATTTCAAGCCCTTCTCTTTGGTGCTGTGTGTGCAAAGCTCAGCTGTGCTTGGAGACCCTCACCCTCTGTTCGGCACTTGCAACAACCTCTTCATTACAAAACTCAGCAATTAAGCTGAGAGATATTTTAAAATTTAAAAGCCGTCAGAGTAAATTTGTGTGCAAGGGATAAAAGGTGGCATCCTCCAAAGCAGACAAAGGGATCAGAAACTTGTGGTATTTGTACACAATGGAATATTATTCAGCAATCAAAAATGAACAAATTTAAGGCCATGCATGGTGGCTCATGCCTGTAAGCGTTAGCCTATGAAGCGGCTGGGGCTAGGGATCGTGGTTTGAGTCCAGGCCGTAGTGAGACCTAGTTCCAAAAAAATAGCTGGGCGTGGTGGTGCATGCCTGTGATCCCAGCTACCTGAGAAGCTGAGGCTGGGGATTGCTTGAGTCTGTGGTACCCCAGGCAATGAGAGCCTGCGGTTCCAGGGGCAAAAATAGCGAGACCTAGTCTCAAAAAAAAAAAAAAAAGAACAAATTTGAGGTATGTGTGATAATATGGAAGCACCTAGAAAGAATCATGTTTGCAGAAATAAGCCAGAAAGAAAGAGAAATACTGGATGACCTCACCCATATGTGGGATATAGGGGAAACAAACAAACAAAAGGACAGGGAAAATTTAAAACTACCTGTCAACAAAACTGAAGCATAGAGCAAGAGAGGAGGAGAGGGTTAAAGTCAGGGGACAAGAGATTAAGATGATAGTTCATGGGTGACATAGTGGTAAGAGAACCCCAAGGTAGATGATGACACTATATGCGTATATGGTGTATGTGTGTGTAATCAATAAAAAAAGTGGCATCTTACATGTCAGAGGTTATAAGGGACTGGTAATATTTACCTATATCAATGTCAAGATGTTTGCTTACCTGGGGTTTGGTTATCTGACAACCTGTTTCCCTCCTCAGAGAAATAATGAAATTGTTTACCTGACTGAACAGGGACTTGTGTGATATGTAAGCAGACTCTAGAGGGGCGTGTGTGCACGCTAAGGCTCACTCAGATATTAACAGTAGCATATAAGTGTGAGGGGCCAGCTTGGTTTGAAATAGTCCCTTTTATTCTTTTTTGGTTTACTGGAAACTATGAATTGATTTATTCCTAAATAGTTCAAAGCCTTTTCTGTTTTCACTCTGGGAATAATGTTTTTCTTCTTTTCAAAGATGTAATATTTCTGCCAACAGTACAGAAAGATAACAAAGATAAGAACCTTCAGGCTTTTGAAGATGAAATGATGTTCTGAACCAGGCATTCATTAGTGGGAGGGATCAGCCTTTAAATCTGGGGTTTATGATGTTAGGTTTGTTTGTTTAATGGACATCTTTGCTTAAACTTCAGGAGCCTGCGTAGTAATTTAGAAGAGCGAAGACACAGACACATGCTATGTGATGGGTGCCTCTTTGCAAAGGCAGTGAAACACTTATCTCAGATTTGGTTTGGCTAATTTTTCACACTCTTAGTAGAAGACAGGACTGATGGTCTCCCTCCCTCCATGCCTTAGAAAGATGGACTGAGAAAGATGCCCTTACAAATCTTGTACCTTGAAGAAGGAGCAGCAGTTTTCCAGAAGAGTTAGAAATGAGATGGGGTCGGGAAGCAGGTCCTAGTTACCAGGGGACCCCCACATGTAAGAGTCTCTGTCTTAGGGTTGCTGGCTTAGCGGTGGATTATTTTATACAACTCTTGATTGTGTTATAAGAGTTAAGTAAGGTAGGGGATGTGGAGGGCTTAGCAGTGTCTAGTCCATGCCAGGTACTGTTGTTATTCTCAGTGCTGAGGCTGCGTTGTGTATTTGAGGGCATTGACGCCAAGGGTTATGGGAGAATAAATGTGTGCTTGACCTTTTGACTCATGAACTTTTTAGGATTTAGGCTGAGAAGCTGGGAAAGGTCCTAGGGCTGGTTAGCTTGTTGGAAAGCTCTTCAGAGATCCTGACAGCCCCCTGGATGGCAAATAACTTTGGTCACAAGATCAGGGGACCACCAATCTCAACACCTGCACCACCCCACCACCCGGCACTGTGGATATAAACTCCCACTCCTCTGTTGATGATGGCGTTTTTCCAGCGTTGTTTCTACCTTACTTTCCATGACTTGCATTCAGCCTTTGCAGCTTTGGTGATTTGTGAAGCCTTTCGTTCCCCCTCAAAGCATGTAGAAACAATCACAGGGTGTTTCAAAACTGAATTGCCACAATTAATTTTCAACTTATGTTTGATTTTTGAAATGCTAACCTCTTATTTTGAAATAGTTTGACAAGCGAGTTAGAAGAGTGCAGTGATGTTCTGTATTCCTGTCACCCACCTTCCCAGATGACATTTACAGAACCCTAATACACAGTCGAAACCAGGAAACTGATCTTGGCATAATAGTATCCCCATGGATTTTCAAACTTTATTTATTAATCCCTTAATTCATTTAATTGGTGAGTAATTCAGAAGTAACCAGCTACCATAAACCTTAGACTTTTCAGCCCACAAAGGTGCACTTAACTCTGTGAGAATAGCCAATAACTTTAAGGTTTATTTAAAGTACCATAAGGTACCAAACTCTTATCATGGTCTGAAAAGCCCAAAGTTGCCTGGTTCCTCCCAATCTCTTTGCTAATATCTTTTCACCCCCAGTCGCTACATCCCTAGCCACGCTGACCTTCCTCCATGCCCTGGACCACCCCTCTCTTTCCTTCCCCAGGGTCTTCACTTATATTTTATTCTTCTACTTAAAACACTTTCCCACTCACTTTATATCTATGAAGTAACTAATCTTTCAAGCCTGCGATGGACTGAATATGTTCCTCCCCAAAGTTATATATTAAAACTGCACTCTCAGTGCCATGGTATTAGAAGGTGGGGCCTTGGGGAGGTAATTAGAATCAGTCAAGGTCGTGAGGATGGTGCCCCCATGCAGGATTAGTGCCCTTTTCCAGTGTTTGCTCTCTCCTTGATCTCAGCCGTGGTAGGCCACAGTAACCTGGCAGAGACCAGCACTAGAACCAGATGATGCTGGCACCCTGATTTTAATGTCTAGCCCCAAGAACTATAAGAAATAAATTTCCCTACATCACCCAGCCATACTCAGGTGTAAATACCCAGGATTAATTTACTGATCACTCGGGAGGAAGCAGATAGAACCCTCAACAAATGAATACTAAGGGCAGGAATGCCTTCAAGGACTGAGCTGTAGCTGGTGTCAGACAGTGACCTGGGCGCCTTGTTGTTTCCAAAGCTGTCACAGAATTCCTCCTGACAATGGCCCCATGTAGGGAACAGTGAACCCCTGGAATCCAGTGCTGGGGTCAGGGTGAACTCAGGTGTTCTAGCCATGCCCGGCCACGTGGGGGATCAGGAGCAGACTCCAAGAGAAAGAAAAAAAAAAAAGGAAAGAAATTTCTCTTATTTATAAGCTGCCCCATCCCTCGTCTTCTGTTATTGCAGCCAGACCAGACTAAGATAAGGCCTTACTGTAAATACCATCTCTCTAACTTGCCAAAGTAGGCTTCCTATACTCATTCAGAGTAGGGTATTTCCCTGTGTTGTAAACTAATATAACTGATAAAACAAACAAACAAAAAAATAAAGACTAAATCAAAACAAAAAGTTGTTTTCTTAAGAACATGTTTCATGATTTATAATTCCGTGTCTGCAGAATTATTTATTTCATCCTGTTTTCTTAATAGATGCAAGTTTCACAGGGTCAGAGGCTTGTTCTGGCTCCTCTCCATGTGTTGCGAATGTTCCCCAAGGTGTCTGGCATTTAAGTAGGCACTCCACAAGTACTGGTTGAATGAATGAATGCATGAACTTGTAGAGGATGGCTGGCCAGTTTAGGTGTGCGGGTTTTAGTATCATTTTTTGCTTACTTTTCAAAAGAGTAGTAAATTAAAAATGAGATGTTCACCGAGAAGAGAAACAAATTTGAAGCATGAACTTGGGCCTAGACCATGTGATGAATGGACGTCCATGCACCCCAGAGTTTCTGAACTGGGGTCTGGCATAGCCTCTGGGTTTGTCATAGTGAACTTGACCACAAGACGCCTAATGAGCGCACCACCAGCCGCAAGTAGCGATTGAGTAGTGAGTGGTGGTGTCAATCTTAAAAGCATCAGATATTCTTAGATGCTTATTTTTATAATTGGGTTTATTATGGAGTTGCTAAAACGGGCCCAAACCATATGTCTCTCCATCGAGAAAAGTCTGAGCATGATTGCCTGAGACAAAAACACTGGCAGAGACTTTTAAAAAACCACTTGTACGACTTTGGAGGCGAACACTGCTGATTTTTTTTGCAGCTCTAAAGGAAAGTCCTGTCTTGGCTCCCTGCAATGGGAAGTACAATCACACAGACAAAAAATTGTTTGTCTCTTCCTTCAAGGTCAGTTTAGAATCACCGTGAAAGGTACATGTAATAATAGAAACCTGGTGGAGCCTGGAGTGGTAGAAATGGTTGAAATTATTTTGGGTCAGAAAGAGGCAGCTGAGTTGAAAGAGGTGCCCTTATTGAGTGACACCATCAAATGGGTTCAAAAGACGCACTTGAACACTTGCGGACACCCAGGGGTGGCTGTTCCTTTACATTTTGATGAAAGGGGGACCCTCGGTGACCTGGCCATTTTATCATCGTTCTAATAATGAAGGCTACGAAGGCAGACACATCTGTTCAATGCAGAGTGGTGTCCGGCTGGTAAAGGAATGTCTGGTATGATCTAATTTTTCTCCTTTCTTATTAAGTATCGATATTTGCCATGTGGTTCCACAAATTTTCCGTGTGTGTTTGAAGTGCTCTGACCCTGAGGACAGGCAGGACTGAATCTGACCTGTGATGCCAGATGAGGGCTGACTTTTCTGAAATGGAAAGATCAATCTAATAGCGTCTTGCTATTAGATTGTTTTTCCTGATGGGAAGTAATTTATTCATTCATCAGAACAATTAAAGAACTGTAATGGTGTTCTTTTTAGAGGGGGCACAATTCCATGCGCATGATAAAAATTGCAGCAGTGCCAAGGATGGCCAGTGAGGATCTTCCCCCTCCTTGGTAGCGAGCACAGCACTGGTGTTTGGGGCTCTTTCCAGAGATTTTTCCATGCCTGTGTGTGCATGCACGCACATAATGCATTTCCTTTTAATTAACACAGCCAGCTCCCTTTTTTATTAAAATGAGGTGAAATTCACATAATGAGGGGCGATGTTAAGTGAAATAGAAGAAAGACAAATACTGGATGATTTCTCTGATGTGGAATAGAGAGGAATAAAGCAAAGGAACAGAGGAAAGCAAACCTGACTGCAAAACCGAGGCTGCTTCTCTGATTATCAGGGGAGGAGTGGGCACAAGAGATCAAGATAATGGTTCATGGGTGATAAGGTGGTTGAAGAACCTTGGGGTAGACAACGATGTAAATAAATAAATAAATAAATAAATAAATAAATAAATAAATAAATAAATATTTACATATCTATGTGCAATCAATCTATAAAAATAGAATTAATTATAAAAAACAAAAACCAAGGCTACTAGAAGGCTAGGAACACAGTAGGGAGGCACCCAAGGACTGGGTGAGGGACTATGGGTGCTTTGGTGCTGGGTGCCCCAGCCCATTTCCTCTCCTTTCCTTCCCAGCTGTTATTCCCTCTCTCTCTCTGCCTCACTCAGCACCTGCTTCTCAGAGTACCCCCCCTACTCCCACACCCACACAGGGCACTGCGTGCATCCAGCCCTCTGCTGATGGGCACTGAAGTTGCTTCCACGTCTTGCTGATACATGTTGGATGCAATCCCTGGGACACGTGTTTTTGCACATGTGTGTGCAAGAGTAGCTGGAGAATCAATTCCCAGATGTGTGTGTGTGTGTAGGTGAATTTAAAATTCACTCTTTGTGTTCCGCCCTCTAACATCCCCTTATCCCCTGGGCTGTACAGGTTTCCAGTCTGCCAGGTAGGGAGGAGAGAATTATTTTCTCACACTATTGTCAACAGTATGTAGGATCATGTTTAAAATGTTCCCTGCTTTGTAGGTGAAAAATATTATGTCACCATCGCTTTAATTTGCTTTTATTTTTATTATGAGCGTGGTAGAACATATTCTCAACTGCTTGAAAATGATGGCAAGCAAATGAAAACATTATTTCATATTAAAAGCAAGCAGCCTGTGTAGACAATTTACATCAGCATTTTAAAGTTAAAATACAATACTTTGAAGGAAACCTCTGCTTGTCATGGTCTCCTTGTTTTAAATTCCCAGCTGCCTTTGGGTACAGATCCTCTTTCCTGTTCTGTTAAGAAAAATGAGAGAGAAAAGTCAGAGAGATCTTGCAGAGACTTAGGAGAGATTTTCCTAAAATTCCTTAGACCACTTGTGTCAAGAATTTCTTAGCAGTGACTATTCAAGTTAAGACATTAAGTACATTTATGATGAAAATGTTCATGCATTAACATACATTTCTTGTGAGCTGTCCTGAGTTGGTCATTAGAATGTTCTCATCAGTACCACTTATTAAGACTGTCAGCCTCAACTAGACAAGAGCTATGCCAGCAGACCACATGTCTTCTTTTTAGGGTGAGTTCAAAAGGACCCTCAACAGTGAAGGTCAAGCTCTCATTTCTAATGTCACAGGCAAAGTACCAGTGGGACTTGTCCTATCTGGTGGTAGGAGCCTGGCAGGAAGGTACAGAGAATGAACCTTGTATGATTCTGAGCCCCAGGGATGCACCCCAGCTAGCGGAGTTGATGTTCTAGCTCCATCCACTTTGGCTGATGCTCCAAGACTTGTTTCCCTTACTTGATTTCCTGAGAGGCAGGAGACTGGCTGAGTTGCTCTACCAACGAAGCCCTACAACACCATGCCTCAGAAGCATGATGGAAGTTTCTTTCCCTTGTTGCGCTGTGGGTTAGGCCAGCATTGGGTGGGAACCCTGGTTCCATGAATGCTCTCAGGACTTGGGTTCCTCCTGTGTTACTGCTCTGCCATCCCTAGGGTTTTGCTTTTATTCCTGTGGCTGATGCTGACTCACCATGACTGCATCCATCCTAGGAGGGAGAAAGAGAGGAAGCTGGGCCAGCGATTTCCTTTTCAGGAAAGTGACGAAGATGCTGATAAGTCACTTGCTCTCACATTTCCTTGGTGAGAATTTAGTCATATGGTCAAACCTAGGTGTTGGGGAGTGAGGTTCCAGCAGGATCTGCCCTGTTCAAAGCCCACGGGGGAGTAGAAAAGGCAGATGGAGGAAGGGTGTTGGTATGCAACCAGCTATCTTTTCCCTGTGGAATCATGGTGCAGGAAAGGGCCAAATTCTGGTTCTCTCATCAATCACACCCATCTAGTACTTGTACCAGGAATGGGTAAACTAGTGAGGAAGAGGAAGCTGTACCACTTTTTTCTTGGGCCCTTCAAATGGGTTGTTTTCTCTCTTTATGAATCTGGTATCAAAAGTGCCAGGTAATTGAACATGAGTGTTATTCTGGTATTTGACAGAGAGTGGGCATAGTCCTGTGATATAGTGGGTGTTGCTGGGTGCCAGGGGCATGGAGGCAGGTCCTTGTAAAGCTTCCAGGAGACTGGAGGAAGCAACTAGACAACAAAGACCTCACCTCTAGATGTGTAGCTACAGTCATGATGCTTGAAGGAACAACTAGAGTGTTTTGTGGAAGAGCATAGACCAGGAGCTAACTTGTAGTAGATATTGTAGGATGTCTTGGAGGATGTGGTTTTTAAGCTGAGACCTAAAAAACAGATGTGCCAGAGCTGGCTGGTGGATGAGGGAGAGTCGGAAGTATTCCACGTAGAGGGACTCCAGGTAGATTGGAGAGTGAGGGAAATTTCTCCTACACTTGTTGGTCAAGTGTCAAGTATACCACTTAGTGATTGTTGCATCTCAAACTATCTTAAAACGTAGCAGCTTAAAATGGCAGCTACTGATTGGTTCCTTGTTTAGCAGGTGGGCGTTTAGGTTGGACTTGCCTGGTTG
Organism: Uropsilus gracilis; assembly: GCA_004024945.1. Taxonomy (NCBI): domain Eukaryota; kingdom Metazoa; phylum Chordata; class Mammalia; order Eulipotyphla; family Talpidae; genus Uropsilus; species Uropsilus gracilis. Next base: position 33,979 of record PVHY01002011.1, read on the forward strand.
AGTTTTGTGATGTAGGTTATGTGTCTTCCTGCATCTGCAGTCAGCTGTCATCAGAGACATATGCTGCAGTGGGCAGACTCTTGGGAATCTGGGGCCCAGGGACTGACCCCCCACATGGTCTCTCATCCTCCACTCGGCCAGCTCAGGCAGTGGGATTCTAAGAGAAACTAGAAGTATCCTGGGTGCCTTGAGACTTAGGGTCAGAATGGATGCTCCATTATTTCTGACAATTCTATTGGCTAAAGCACATTACAGCCAGCCCAATCAAGGGGAGAAGAGACAGATTTCAACTCTGGATGGGAGGAACTACAAAGTCACATTGTGAAAGGCAGGTACAAGGAGGGGTAATTGCCCAATGCAGGATGTTTTTGTAAGCAACTCAGGGATGTGCCTGCTTGTAAGGCAGAAATTTTAGAGCAGGAATGAGCCATCACAGGGCACATGGCCAACGTGGTCTATGTGGCACTGGGGTGGAAACTTTCTAGAGTCTATCTTATCTTGCCATCTTGGTTATGAGCTCTTTGGATGCAAGGCCTGTGCTATCCTTTCTTCAAAGTTGGACACAGTGCCCATCTGCCAGCTCAACCTCCATCCCCAGCCAAAACAAGAATCCAAGCTTAGTGTCGGTAGCACCTCCAAGGCTTCCCTAAGAGGTGCGGTTGGGGGGATTTTCATACAGACAGCTTAGCTTGTTTGGAGCTGCGAAGTTAATACCCTCACCACAAGCTGAGCTGTGAAGAGTCCCAGACTTGTCTAAATTATAATTTGTTTGTTGGGCCTTGAGGGGGTCTGGAATGCCTTCCAACTCCTCTCTCACACAATGCATAGGCTTATTCGCCCAAACTGGCATTTTTCTTCTGAGCATCATTTACGGCAGTACTTTGCCAAATGTGGTTGGCTGGTTGTTAAGTTATTGTCTCTCAACTAACCCATCCTACCATTTCCTGTTCCATGATGCTGGGATGGGTATCTGTGATCACTTTTCTCCTTGGTCGACCAGATGTCCGGGCAATAGAGGCACTGGAAAGAAGAAGGAAGGAAAAGGAATACTATCTTTGCTATGTGCTCGCTCTTCTAGTCAACATCACACCAGCAATGATCTCTCTTTTGGCAGGGCATATGATTACACTGACAGGTTCCAGTTCTTACACTTCTTCCCCCACACTTCTCATAGACCAGCATTCTCTCATCCTCTGTGCTCTGAGTCCCAGCTCTGCAGGGTTCTTCCAAGCTTCTAGGTCCTGATAACCCCATAGTCTTGCTCTGACAACTGCTTCATGTAATTAGTATTTCTATGTTAAATCAAATGGCCCCTTTTTTCCTTTTTAGTTAAAAAGGCAAAAAATGCTGATAAAATAAACTTGAGCAGGTTCTGTGGTCCTGCCTGAATCTTGATAATCACATATGGTGTATAAGTTCATTTTAAACGGTAACCAAATTGAACATTAAAAAAATATTTGGGTATTTATTTAGGATAGTGTGTTTGATGAAAGAAAATGTGTAACTACCACACTAAATATATTGGTTTCTCTGATATTATTGTTTAAGATTAAAATAATTTAAGCCTGAGCTGATTTAAAGAATAATCCTAAGCAAGTAATAGGACAAACAGAACACAGGTGAGATGGCGAAGGAGGTATGTCATGGAGTTTGAAAGTACTGAATGTAAGTGTGTCTACGTGACCTATTACCTAATAAAACAGTGCTCATAGCAGAAAACATTTCAAAGAAGAATCAAGATAGAACGAAGATGAAAAGACCCATTATGTCTGATTTCCTGCATTTCTTTCCCAGGTCCACAGGTGATGTTACCAGAATCCCAAAAGCAGCGGCCAAAGCTGAGCTTTCCCTGCACCTGAAAACCAATGGATGATTTGTTGGATTTGGTGGATGACTATGTATCCAGATCAACCAACAGTTGGGAGGGCTGGCCGCCATTTTGAAAGGCCTTCCTTAGGCAGAGGCAGACATGAGCAGACAGAAACCAAAGGCAGCACTGAAGTTCAGGGCCCTCATCCCTGTGGTCCATTATTACTAAGTTGCTGGACTTTGTGTCTTTTTCCTGGCAACCCTATGGAGATCAAATGCCAGATGATGTGGGGAGACTGACCAGCTAGGTCACAGAGGGGAGGCCACTCACATGTCGTCCATGTTGCTGACAGGGAAACCTGTGGTAACATCCTTTCTGAGAACTCTACTGCCACCTCCTCTTGCTTTAGTGACAAGGAGTTGAGGTAGTTATTTTTGTTCTGAGCAATCCCAGATGGGAAGAAAGTCAACCCACACAGTCTGAAGAGGGGAATTAATCCTTCAGAGAAGAGACTTCACATGCATTTTCTGAGGTGGCCGAACCTAATGAGGTCACCCCAGTGAAGCTGCATAGCAGAAATGTGACTTATAGATTATGTGAAAATGAGTAGAAATAAGGTGGGGATGGGGGATTGGTGTCTGAACACTTCAGCAAAGGCAAACCTGGCGACCTGTCCCTCATGACTGACATTCAGTGTCATGGGCTTTAATTTTATTTCATTTCTGAGGTTAAGGTTGACATAGGTGAGCTGCAGACAGAAAGGAAGAGGATACGAAGAACTATTTTATTTAAACCTGAAGGTGACAGTGGAAACTTTTCAATTTAGACATCCAGTCCTTCACAGAGCCTTCTTAATCTTTGGAGAGATTCTGATGTGCTAAAATTTTCTGGTTGAATATTTTTCTTTAGAAAATAATCCTTTAGGAACAGAGGTCCAGAGTTAAAGGCAAAAACAATTCAGAACCACAGTTTTTTCTCAGCTAGCTAACAGTTCCTCTTGGAATGATCAATATGATATAGAAAAAATGGTTCCTTGGTTTTGACACTGATTTTAATCTTTTTGGAATTATTTCTACACATCTTCAAAGGCATCAGACCTGCTGTGGATTGACAGGTTTTCCTGAATGTCTCACCACCAAAACTTTTCAAAAAAAAAAAAAAAAACAAACCCAAAACAAAACACATTATTTTCTCAGTCACTCAAGTTGTCACATATAGGGATGAAGGACATTGGAGCAACTTTCTCATTCTTGATTTCTGAATTGTTTTTGTCTTATTCTTTTTCTCTCATGTGTAATCACTTCTCAAATCCCACATAATGGTGTGAATCTCACACATTCACCCAACAATTGAGCAACCTTCTCTCTCAATCCAGAGATGATTATCTCCTGAATTTTCATCTAGTGCTTTTCATTGTTGGTTCTCAGCTTCCTGTGCCAAGAGGTGGTTGCTGTTGAACCAGGAAATCTGTGACAGTTACGTCACAAGGGTTTCAAATTATATCTCCTGGGATGCAAGCATACCCAAGTATAAACATAACTACCAGGTTTACATGTGTCCACTAACTTAAAAAAATAACAGCTCATTTCTACTTGTTAGACACATAGTATGCCAGGCGACTGTGGTTACTCTGCAAGATGACATGGGCTTCTCCCCTTCCCCCCAAATTTGGTTCAAATGTTCAGATTGATGGTGCCACTCATGTGGAAAGAAGGTAGGAAAAAGAGCTCTACAGTTCACGTAATATGACTTTCCCTGGAGAGCAGGGCAGACTTCCCAGGAGGTCTGAGAGTGGCTGAGAGCAGAAGAGAATAAGAGGAGACAGAGCATTTTGGGGGCTTGGTGGTTGGGACTGGAGTGTGGGACCCATGAGGGCTGAGGCTGTGGACTTCCCGCTGGTTCCAAGAACAAGTATGTAGGGTGGTCTTTTTTTCTTATCAGCTTGCTCAGACATTGGACAGAAAGGAGAGAGCGAAGGGTGGACTTGGAAGATGTCAGCAAGCACATATCAAAAATGGAGGCTGACTCTTCATTACAATTCACCCTTCATGTTTGACTAATGACTGCAATGTGCTACATTTCATTTAATTGAGTTTGAAGTTGTTTAATTAAGCTGTTATGGTTCTCTCTGGACCTGTATCCTGAGCGAGGTAAAGATGAAAGTTTCATTGAGTACCTCATTAAAAAACCCAGCATTCATTTCACTGAGAAGTGAAATGAATGCTTGGTCCAAGCTCCAAAGGAGATAGGAAGAGGCTTGGAGGACCACTTCCTTGGTGGCCATTACCCTACAACTTCAGCATATGTGGAGACACATGTGACCATGATTTACAGCTGGGGTTCCATGGGATTCTTTACCCCAAAAGAGACAGTCTAGAATAAGGAATTGTGTCTGCCATTGGCGAGACCAGATGGTCAGACTGGTGGCAAAGCCCAAGAGTCTGGAGAAGTGTGCAGAGGTAGTTAGCAGGGTCTTCAATGCTTAGATAGCTACCTGGAGTTGAGGCAACTGGGCTGACCCATGGGCCCCATCTTCTCTTGGGGATATCCTGACTAGAGACAGAAAGCAGCAGCTTTTTAGCATGTTCCATCATGCTGAATATGATCATGGTCTTGCCTGCAGAAGTTGTGTGCCATGGCAGGGCTGTTGACATATCCCAGGGGTGACTCAGTACCATTCTACTGTGTCTCTTGATGAAGTCACATTGTGATTAGAAGCTATAAAAAAGGCACTGAGTAGAAAAGACTTAGCCACATCCACAAACTGCCATGAATTTACCAGGTACTGATTGGAAGAAGTCAGTAATTTAAATACTAATGTGCAAGAGTGCCTCCATGGGGGGTGGGGCTGTGGGGGCACCCATTAGGGCTGCAGTCTCCAGAGTGGGAGGCCTATTCCTTCTTCCTAAGGTTAAGAACAGTCCAAATTGGGCTATCAAAGGGAGCAGTGGTGGGGATAATCCCCCTTCTCTAAATAGGTCTTGCATAATGGGTTTTAATCTTAAACATGCTGGTTTGATTTATACTGCATCTTATTAAATAGTTCCACCAGGAACAGGGAGACCCACGGTTTCCTGTTTTTATTAACCTTATTGTAAGTGCTGAAGGCTTTATTTCATTTTAATTTCTTACACTTTGAGCCAGACTGCCTGTGCCTGTGGGGTATTTTGGGGTAAAGGGTACTTTAACTTGGGGGCAGTTAAGCCAAGCATTTGATGGTTTATGACAGGCACAACCATTTGTCTTCTGTCTTATGTTTAGTAACTCCCCAAGGATTCTATTCTAGGGAATACTTTTTATAAATTAGTGGGATCCAAAGGAATAACTGTAATTTGAGTCTTGGTATTGATTAAAGCCATGACGATTTGCCAACTGGTACATCTTAGGAGATGTCAGAGTTAACTTATGCGGAAGGGCTGTAAGAGCCAATCCGGACCCTTTCATCTTTTCATTGTAACTTTCTTTTAGCAAAAATTGGCTCCCTATAGGCTCATCTTGTGGAATTCTGTTTCAGTGTTTTTGTTTCTGCCTCCTTTCAGTTTCCTCCTTTTGTGGATGTTATCAGCATCATTACCCTTTGGTGGTGGCTACTATTTACCAAAGTGGAGAGAGTTTTCTTTTCCTAGGTTCGGGGTAAATGATTTGGTCAAAGTTTTTTCTGACATGAGTCTCTATGACCAGCACCTGTGGTGTTGAGCCTTCCCTGTGGTTGTATATACGCCCGGGCATAGTGGCTGTGTGTGCATGGGTGAGTGAGCTCACCTGGGCCTGGGAGGAAAGGATAAAAGGGTGTTATGGGCCTGGGATGAGAGAGAATGCACAAGAGAGAGTGTGAGAGGGGGGTATGATGATATAGGAGGGAGGGAGAGCGAGGGAGAGTTAGGGAGAGCGAGAGAGCAAGCCCCAGCCAGAGAAAGAGTATAAACATTGGAGCTGGGGGTTATGGGGACCGGGAAGGCTTCTTTGCTAGAACCCATAAAGAACCTTAATTGGTGAGCCTGTTGCTTACCTACAAGGGGTGCCATGAAATACTTCCTCTACATTATGCATTTCTAGGTGATGTTTTTCTTTTTTGCAGGGTGACACTTTATTTAGCCAATCTTGTTCCAGTTTATGGGACCTTAGAAGTCTGTGTGTCTCATTCATTTCACTAAAAACCAGGCTAAACAGCTTGTGATCAGGGATTGCATGTGGTGGATCTGACACGGTGTGGAATTGTTAGCCCTTGGTTCCATTGAAAAGAAAACTTGAAATTGATTTTGTATCGATATCAAAGATCCCTCTGCAATTCCAACTGTTAGAGCCAAGCGATCTCAGTAATCACATCAAAATGTGATTTTGAGAACTGAAAAGTTTTGTTTTATGTGCTTTAATCCATTCCCTCTACTACTCAAATAGACCTTGAATCTTAAGTTATAAAAGATGAGACCAAGACTATTTTTTTAAAGATAGTTTAACTTCTCTGCACGTGAAGGAAATATTTCCAATGCAGAAAAGAATTTAAATGCAGACGTTTTGGTGTATTTCTGTGCATTTTTCTGGGAAAGAGGACCATAGCTTTTTTCAGGTTTCCAAGGAACTTGTGATGCTCATAAAGGAAAGAACCATAGCATATGGCCAGATTGTTTGCTCCCACCTCTGTTCTACCTGTTTCCAATTACCCCCAGTCATTGGTTAGGCTGTTGAGTTTCCAGCATCCTTTGCACCCAACCAACTACCCTTTAAAAATGAAAAAAAAAAACAAAACAAAACAGAAGGTTAATCAGTCCAGTCCCTAGCCCTTAAATCAATCACTGCATCACTGAAGTTATGCATGCATTTCCCAAAGGTAAACAGACTTCTATTTAAATGTTATTGTTCTCATTAGCATTAGGTGTTTTCATTATAAATGTGCTGAGATGTTCTTTTCTAATCTAGTTTATAAATTATGCTTATTACTTTCAGATGGTAAAAAGAACTCTTGTTGTTCCCAGTGTCCTCTTTTCCATCTTGCCTTTATTTACTCTGTTTATTTTGGTTGCACCTTTGTTATCTGACTCAATGGCCCATTGGCTGGTGTTTCCCTCTGATTTCCTTGTTCTACTATCCTGCCTGATTCTTCTTTGATTCACTTACTGGCATTTTCTTCCTCTTTGTATGCAAATATAGGAATGTCTTTCAAAATCTGTGTTAACACTTCTGCTCTTCTCACGTCAACATTTGTTCCTGAAGTGAGGTCCCCAAAAGCCCCCCCCCCATCCTTGCCTTCTGCTTCCCCACCATGACCTGACTATGTGGTCAGTACACTTAGCTGGTGCATGGTTTATCTTCATAGTGATGTGTTGCTTTCATAATCACCTCCCATCCATGTTAGGAATACTGGCTGCCAATTAGGTTATTTGTATGAAGTTCCCTATTTTAAAATGTACTGGGGTTAAAAAGTGAGTAGATTGAAAGCTGAGACTGAGAAACTTTTTCTGGAAAGGTCAAATAATAAATATTTTTGATTTTGCAGATCAAATGATCCAGGTTAACATGACTTGATTCTGCTGTGAAAGTATCCAGAGACGATATGAACAGAGGGGTGAGACCAGATTTGCCTGGACGTAATATGCCTACCTCTGATTTAAAGGAAAATCATTAGAAAAGAATTCAGGGTGTGAATTTGAATAGAAATCATAGTTAAAACAAGCACACTGATAACAGAACTGAAGTATACAGCAAGGGAGGGAAGAGAGGGAGGACAAAATCAAGAGAGGGATAAACATAAGGGATCAAGATGATGGTACGCGGGTAATATGGTGGTGGGAGAACTTTGAGGTATACAATGAAGTAAGAAAAAATACATATAACTAATAAAACAATTTAAAAAATAAATTATAAATCTGGAATAGAAATGCTTGAAGACTGGGCAGTTTGGTTTAGCTATCTCAATATGTGTTCGGTATGTGTTCTTTTTCACAACTCTGTAATTTTGTAGTGTTGGAGACACCTACCCTTCTCTGCAAGGGGCTTGGTGTACACAGATAATGAACAGATAATTGCCATGACATGTGAAGGGGCTTCACACGAAGATGTGTGTGTGTATTTATGTAGAAAGTTGGTCATGAAGATGCTTCCCTTTCCCAGCCTCTCCAGACTGTCTATCTGTCCATGACTATAGACACCCATTTTACAGATGAGGGAGACTGAGGTTCAGAGACAGGAATTGCTGAAGGTCACAGAGCAGACAAGTGGAGGGAGTGGGATTTGAACTAGACAGTCTGTGTCCAGCACCCACATGTTTTACCATGATGCTATCCATCCACACCCCAATCACCTCACCATAATTAGTTCTTTGGAACCACCATCAGGGTGAACCAGTGCAACAGAATCCAGTCCAGTCTTTGGCAGGTTATCAGCCTGCCCAAGCACCCTTGACATCCCAGTTTCCCTGCAAAAGTGACCCAGGAACTTGGTCTCTTCCTTGGCACCAGTGCTGGACTGAGACCTGCTGACCAAGCGAAAGGTCCAGGTTTCTCTGAAGATGGAGACACGCCGTCTGCTCGTTTGGCAGTGGTTACTAACATGACAGATGTTTGCCTGCTTACAGGACAAAGAGCCACAGTAATAAAATTAATAAGAACGGTCACTTGATCACTTGATGCCGGACTCTTTGCATGTATCGCAATAAAATTCACTAACCCAACTCTAATCTGTTAATCCAACTCACTAGTTCAACTCTTTGAGAAGGGCATTTGAGTTTTCTGCGGCTGTAGCGATTCACGTCTACAAACTGGTAACTTGAAACAAGAGGTGTCTTCTGTCGTACCTCTGGAGGCTCAAAGTCAGAGATGGTGGTGTTGGTAGGTTTTGCTTCCTCTGAAGTCTCTAGGGGAGACTCCTTGCCCCTTCTAGCTTCTGGCATTGCAGGTGTTTCTTGGGTTAGAACTGTATCACCCCAGTCTCTGCCTGTCATTAAACAGTGCTCTTCCCTGTTTGTCTCCTCACAAGCATATCAATTGCTGCATGTAGGGGTCACCCTAATTCAGTAAGACTTTATTTGTTTTAATTATATCTGCAAAGACTTGATTTTCAAATAAAGTCACATTCACAGGTACTACCAGTTAGGTCATCCATCCATCCATCCATCCATCCATCCATCCATCCATCCAGGAACACAATTCAACCTAAAATAGGTAGATACTAGGCCATCCATCCATCCATCCATCCATCCATCCATCCATCCATCCATCCATCCATCCATCCATCCATCCATCCATCCAAGGGGAACACAATTCAGCCTACAATAAGTAGATACTATTATTCCATTTCACAAATGGGATCTAAGGTACTGAAGTTAAGAGTCTATCCAAGGTCACACAGTTTATTGGGTGAGCCAGGATTCACACTGGGGTATTTGGGGTCCCTATACTCCTAACCACTTGCTAAAACTGGCTTTGCCTACAGTGCTGTCTGGCACATCAGACACCCCAGACACATTGGGGTGCTGCTACATCACCTGGCAACAACAAATATGCAGCGAATTGACTGAGCTTGAATATCGAAAGCCCTGTGACTGTATCCAGGTGGCTTCCAGGAGGCTGGGGACAGGTGAGGGGCTTGAAACTATATGAAGATTCTTGTTTATCTCAACAGGGAATCAGGCTGTTGTGGAGGGGGGTGGAGGGTGGGCACATGACCAACTTCTGCTTCCACCTGGATAATTGGTTTTCTGTGTTCATTTCAATAATGAACAATATTAACGGAGGCTGGAGATGCAATGGAGATACAGGCATTGTGGAAGGAACAAAGAGATTTTAATGTGTCGAGTCGTGATTCTGGGGAAGATGAGGGACATGATAATTGAGTATTAAAACAAGAGATTATGCAGAGGCCCTGGCTCCATTCATCATCGTTCTGTCTTAGGCTGGTGGCAGAACTGAATCTGCAGAGATCCCAGCATTATCTCTTCAGTTTATTTACATCTCAAATCAGGTTGCACTGACAGGAGTGAAAGGCATTCCAGGGAAGAAATGTAACTACATGATATATTTCCTACAGAAAGTGCAAACACAATACAGGCTATCTAGCTAAATATATCATCCCAGAAACGATCCAACTGCTGAATGCTTAAGTCTGCACTTTGTATTTCTTGCCTTGAGACCATTGTATATGCTTGAGACCACCTGCCTCTCCTGTTATCTACCTTTCTGATGGGTCCTGCTCTACCCCCTCCCCTTCCTCTGCCCTTCTCCTCCCCCTCCTTAAATGTGGTTGTTTTCTCCAAGATTGATCTTCCACCTTATTTCCTTCTTTCTCCACATGTGCTTAATAAACTTCATAGAAGCAGGGAGGACATTTCCTCTTTCCTATTTAGTTCTTCTTGGCCCAGTTGAGTAATCAAAGCAACACCAGACAGACTAGCAGGAGAAAAAGATGCATTTAATTATGTACTTAGGGAATCTACATAGTGAATTAGGGTTCTCTTTGCAGTGGAGGAGACAGGTCATATATCCTGAGCTCAGGAATGGAATAGGGGCCTGGGGCTACTGGGGGAGAGGTAGGGGAGTCACATGATGAAAAGAGCAGATGTTCCATAATTGCGTGTTCACCCCGGTGTCTCCAATGGACAGGTTTATTTCTGGAGATAACCCTGAATCTGAGCAACACCACCAAGTTTCATTCTTCTAGGCAGTTAAGGGAGTGATAAAGTTTCTTCTGAGACTGCAGAGCCTCAGCTGACCTTATTTGAAAATAACCTGAATACCAAAGTGACCCATCTTGGAGACACCTGAGCATCGTCAGCCCCCTGGCATTTCTTCTGGCTGGCTGTGGACTATTCTCTTTCAAATCAATCTGACCTTCTGAGGTGCTCAATTCTTATTTTTTTTCCTTTTCTGTTACTTAAAGTCTTTTCAAATAGCTGCTGCATTTTCAAAGTTAAAATCCACACAGTGTAAACAGAATGAGTAAATCCCTCCTTCTTGATCTTCCTCATTTTGTCTTCCTAGGAAACAATTGTTCTTCATTTCTTATGACTTCTTCCCAGAGATTCTTCACCTGTATAAAAAAAGACAAATAAATGGTCATTTTTCCTCATTTCCCCCTCAAGTGCCACATATCATACACGTTCTGCACTTTGCTTTTTTCATGTGAGAGCTTTCCATGACAACATGTAGAGAATGGCTTTGTTCCTTTTTCTTTTCTTTTGTCAATTTGGCTTTGCACAGTGTTCCATTGTGTGGCTGTCACATAGTTTATTCAACCAGACTCCTGTGGAGGGACATTTGAGTTGTTTTCAGTCACTTGCTGTGATGGTTAATTTGATGTGTCAACTTGACTGGGTCACGAGGTGCCAGATATTTGATTAAACATTATTTCTGGGTGTGTCTGTGAAGTTCCTTCTGGATGAGATTAATATTTGATTCAGTGGGCTATAAGTGCATTGCTCTTCCTGGTGTGGGTGGGCCTCCTCCAATCCATTAAGGGCCTGAAGAGAATAAAAACCTGAGTAAGAAAGAATTCTCTTCCTGCCTGTTTTTAGCTGCATTTGATTTTCTTCTGTGTTTGGACTTGGACTCAAACTGAAACGATACTATTGGCTCCCTTGGGTCTAGAATTCTCATCCTTTTACTGTTTCCCAAGGTGCTACCTTCCCCCTAAGAGCTTATGAAGATCTTTTTTTCCTCACACCCTTTTCAACATTTGTTTGAATCTTTTTGATAAGGCCCAATCTCACAGGTGGGAGATGTTATCTCACAGGGAAGAAGGTTCATGATTTTGACTGATTTCTCCAGGATTCTGGCCAAAGGAGTCTGGTATTTTGTTTTTATAGAGCATAAGCCTTGACCCACTGATGAAGAATGAATTGTGTCAGCATAAAGGTCATGTGTTGAAGCTCTAACCGCCCCTCTCCCCCCAGGCAGTGTGACTCTGTGTGCAAGTAGATAAAGTGTAGTTTGACCATAGGGTGGAGCCTAAATCCCCCTTAAAAGAAGAGGAAGACCCATAATGGGGTATTATTCAGAAATCAAAAAAACCAAACTCACGTCATTTGCAACAACATGGATGGAGCTAGAAGGAATCACGCTGGCAGAAAAAAAAAAAAAAAAGAAATAACAGATGGTTTCATGTATATGTGGGATACAGGGAAAACAAACAAAAGCTTGACAAAAAATTAAAACTAATAACTTAAAGTTAAAACGAAGAGGGGGGAGGGAGAGAGCTTAAAATCGAGAGGGATGAACACAAGAGATCAGGATGATGGTTCACGGGTGATATGCTGGTGGGACAACTTCAGGGACTATAATGATGTAAATATTATATCTGTAAAATGCAAAAAAAATGAAAAGACAAAAAAAGAAGAGGAAGAGACACCAGAGGGCTCTTTCTTTGTGTGAACATAGAGGGAAGGCCACGTAAGGACACAGCAAGAAGGGACCAGTCTGCAAGCCAGTGACAAGGACTCTCCTCCTGCCAACTTGATCTTGGACTTCGAACATACAGAACTATGAGAAAATAAATGCCTGTTGCTTACACTGCCCAGTCTGTGGCATTTTGTGATGGAGCTTTGGCAGTCTATTGTACGCATGTTGTTTTAAAATACATTTTAGTTATACAAGTAAGATGCTTTCATTCTTGTTAAAAAATAAAAAGCACTCAAGAGTCTTGAACCAGTACTTCCCGTCTTGGTTCTCTAGACTAGTGGTGGCAAACGGCAACTCTCAGACCCAATCCCACTTGGGTTTTCTTGCAAACACAATGCATTCATTTCTAGAGTGTCTATGGCTTCATTCATATGCCAGTGGAAAAGCTAGTTACCCATGAGACCACAGCAGCTGAAAAGCCTAAGATAGTAACCACTGGCCCTTTACACATGTTGGCTGACCTCTACTCTAGGACATCACCAGAAGCAAACAGTAGTTTGGCTTGAATTCTTACAATTTGTAAGGGGTATACTGTTTGGGGTATGTGTGTGCCTGTGTGTGTGTTACAGTCATGCTCTCATATATTTCCATACCTTTTTAGGGCAGTATACTTAGAGACCTGTGTTTGTTGATTAAAAAAAAAAATCTACTTCATTGTCTTAACTGCTGTATAATATTCCAAAGTAGGAACAGACTGCAGGTTTTCATGATTCTATTAGTGGTCATTTTGATTCTTTAGAGGTGTTTTTCCCACAATAAGCAATGCTACAATAATAAATACCTCCTGTCCACATGAATGAGTGATTCTCAGCGATTGATTGATATCAAGATAAGACTTGCTGGGCTGAGAGGCAGATACACTGAACAATTCAATCCTACTTTTTGAATAATCCAATTATTTACATAACTAAGAAATAAAAGTTGATATACAGGGTCGACATTGCAAAATCGCATCCAACTTCTCTCTCCTAATAGATGTTGGCCTTCCCCATCCCCATAGGCATTAATTTCTTGTATGTCCTTTCCGGTTTCTTTATGAAATGAAAGCAAAGAAGAATTTGTATTACTATTTTTTTTCTTATGTGAAAGGTGGCATACTATATACATCACCTGCTTTATTTCACTGTTTTTTTCACTTGACGGTGTATTCTCACAATCTTCCCATATCATAAATCTTGTTATGTAAGTCTATAGAGTGTGTGCTCATGCCTTTTAATATCCTACTAGTTTCTGTAGCATCTATGTGGCTGGTCTGAGTTTATGTAATTAATTCCTTAATTCCAGAGGATCATTGCTGCCCCCCCCATCTTCCACTGCTACAAATAAGAAACTAGCATTTTAAATTTCAATAGGCATAGTCATGCTGTCCTTCAAAGGGACTATGCAGTTTACATGCTCACTTGGTGAATTTTAAGGAGCCAAAACAGAGCAGAAACTTGCTTGCACCTTATGCTCCAGGTGCAAAGTCCCCAGAACATGACATGTTCCGTGAGGCATCTATACTATTTTCTTTATGGAACATCCCTTTCTCCATCCCCTCTGGCTATCCAATACTAAGATCTTCCTCTAATCCCCTTTCTTGGAAATCTGTGAAGACATTCTCAACCTCCCAGGTGACTTGCTTCTTTCCTCTCTGTATTGCCAGGAGGTTCCCATCTCTATTTTTGGCACTCCAGCATTGTTCATTTTATTTCTTTTACCAGTCTTCTCTCCTTTTCTCTGTTGAATTGTGGACATTTTGAAGGACAAGATCATGTCTGTTCCTCTTTGTGTTCCTAAAGCCAAAGCCGGTGCTGTTGAGGAATAGCTACTCAAGAGGCATTGACGGAATGAATAAATTAACAAATAAATGATTACTGAAAGTGGAAATGAACTGACCAAATTGAATTTGGGCAATGAATCCATGGGTGTGTTTATCCACTCATCTGCCAATCATGCAGATGAGCTTATCTTCGGTCTGCTGATGGAATTTCGACGTAATTTGCATGCTGGAGGGGGAGGTTGCCAATTCGCAGAGGATTCTTCTAAGGCATTTGTCATTCATTATAGAACATAAGCTCGCACTGGAGTTTATGCAGCACAGCCTCAGCCAATTAGAGGAGATTGTAGCTTTGGAAACAAACATCTGTTTGATGCTGGATAAATAATATTTAGAGTCTGGTGTTTTATGACTGTCTATATCACAAATTTGAATCCCATGCGATTTAGTGCTTGTTCATGGGCAACTCACAGAAATCATGCCTAAAGCTCAAGTGAAAGCTATAAAAACCATATCTGGCATTTCCTATCAATGACCTCAAAGGACAGAAGATACTTTCTGTTTGGGAGCACATCTGGGACTAGAGGTAAGCACAGTCACCTTCCACACAGTAGCTACATTCCATAAAGGATGATAGTGAGCGACACCTCCAAATTCTATACTGGACAGCTTTGAGGGCAAATCATTGATTATTCGGAAAATAAGAATGCCTTCTGTTGGCCCTTGGTAACTGGCTCTCCTGTTTCCAGGGAGAAAGAGGTTAAAAGAAACATGGAAGGGAAGCACCACTGATTAGGTTCCTTTCTTATGATAGGTTCTTCTCCAGGTGCTTTGCTCACATTTTTCCTACCTGCAGCTGCTAAGGTGGTGGGGCTAGTATTATTAATTCCCATTTTACAAGTAAATAAAATGGGTTCAGGCACTTGTCCTGGACTCTCAGTGAGTAGGTGGCTGTCTGGAGATGAATGCTAACCTGCTGCAGCCTGTTCCTTCCCAGGACACCACCCTGCCTTCCCAGATGATGTGGCCAAAGGTATAGGACAGAGCCATGGACTGGGGCAGAGCTCTGATGGATGCAGAAAGGGCTAGGGCTTCGACGGTGAGCTCTGCCTCCTGTGTATCCAAGTAAAATTATCATTGCATCCTATCAGCCTCTTGCCCCAGGGGTTCTTAAGGACATCACCCAAATGTTTTGTGTGGAGGTGTAAGGACCTGATAGAAAGCCTGTTGCTGGTGGACTTGAGCATTCAACAAAGGTAGGTTGGATGACCAAGATGGCAGAATGGCAGAATATTTGCTAAGCTAACAAATTACCTTGCTCTAAAACTGCCAGTAGAATGAAAAAAGCAACTGGACCACTGGGTTTCAATAGAACCATCTATAGAACTTTAAGTAATATGTCTGCCTGGTTCCCACCCACAGATATTTCAAGCCCACAGGTATTTTAAACAAGCTTTCTATGCTGTTCTGATGCACAGCCAGATTTGGGAATCTACACTACAGCCTATGGATCACTGGAGACAACAGAACTTGAATAAGGATTGCCTTCTTTGGATACATCTTTTCTTTATCACATCAAATCTCTTGCTCCCTCTCTCTCTCTCTTTTTTCTAGCAGTCAGAAATTCTTAAAAGCTTTTTTGCCACTAAACCATCTGCTAGAGAAATCTCCCACTAGGTTTCAAATGCCAAACTGTTCCCACTAGCAATTTCCTTTATTATTTTGAGGGAAAGAATGAATTGCATTTCTTTCCTATGAAAGAAAATACTTTAAAAATAAAAATGTTCATTATGGGCCAGTAGTAGTTGCTTATAATTTAAAAAGAAATAGCTTTATTAGGCACATGTTCTGTAAGTTTATGTCAGACTTCCCTCACAGGCTTGATTCTTGCCTGGAGGATAGCAAGTGTGGATGATGACTGACCCAGGATGCTCAGGTGAGTAATGTAACATAAGAATGGAGACCAATTTGGCTCAGAGAATTTCAGGAAGGTTTATTGACTTCTGGATGCCCATAGGTTTTATGGAAGCAAGGCACACAATGCTTCAAGCCAAACTTCCAGGTTTACAGGGGTTGTTCCCTTCTCAGTTTGCATAATCCAAGTTCAAAAGCTTCCCTCATTAGCATTAAAAACTCCTCCCTTCCTGTAAAAACTAACAGAAGTGTTATTAAGAGACTTGGGAAAAAGAAATCTGAAATTGCTTCCTTTGCTTTCAGTTGGAGATGGTTTTCCTTAAGAGTCTCATTAGGTGAGCTTCCAAGTCTATGTGCTATGGCAGGAGGTGGCTAGCTATCCACTCCAAGCTCATGATCCCCTTTCTTTAGCATGGAGTTGCTCCTGGGATGCAGCTTCCCAATCGGGAACCATGTGACCCAGTTCTCCTTCATCAATGAGTTTACCAGTGGAATATGACTGTTTACCAGTGGAATATGTAAATTCTAGGTCAGGTTTTATTAAGAAGCTGGTGTCTAATTTCTTTCTTTCTTTCTTTGCTAATTGAGGACAGATCATTCCAAAGCCCTAGGGGAAATGAAAGAAGCCTGGAGCCCTGAATCACTGCATGGAAGAAAGTTGCCTGTTGACCTGAAATACCCTTGCTGGGATTTTGTGTGAATGAGAAATAAACTAGCAAAAGCACTGGAATGGCAGGGTTTGCTGATTACATCTGTTGCTCCCATTAACCACACTCTGGCTTATCATCAGGGTGCCAAAGATCTTCACCTGGCTTATGGCACTTTGCTCTCTTGACTCAGGAATACTGATAAGAGTAACCATTCCTTCTATAGCCCAGCATGGCACATGCAGGGTAGGTTGTTGCCTTGTGACAACTGTTCTAGGAGAATATTTGTTGTCAGGTAGCAGCAAGAATAGGAAAAGAGATTAAGGATGAGAGAGGACTATAAGAGCAATAGCCATTGAGACAGACGGATGAAAGAATGATTTCTGCCCCATAAGATAGGGGTTGTTTCTCACCCCAGCCTTGGGTTAGTTTCCCACAATGACTTTGTATTCTCCACTGCTCTAGCCCTGCAGAGAAAGCTCCCATATTAACCAGGGAAAGGGATCCCTGTGCAAAGAACATGTTTCAGTACCAACAGCAATAAATATCTTTCAAAGTCTCCACATACCGAGCGGTAGGCTAGGTAGAGAGAGGACACAAAAACAAAAACCAAAAAACAGCTGAACACTATGTCCTCAGAGTGCTTAGCAAGCAGGCAGAGTGACAAAACATAATACAAGAAATACTGAAGAACAGAGGCCACACAGGCAGTGAGTCGCAGGAAGGGTGACAGGGGCCTCCAGGGTGAGTTAGTGCTGAGTAGGAACCCGTGTCAGCTGCCCACATCTGGGTGAAATGCAAATGAATAAACAAGATCTCTGCAACACCATTGGCCTTAAGCATTTAAAATTAATCTTTAGGAGTCGGGTAGGTCTGTAAAAGTCATTCAGCATGTGAGTGGCGACCACAACAAAAGCTGCAAACCAGGGTCCCAGCATTCTGACAGCAGGGTGGCCATTATGCTGTTGATTGGCATCAACACCACGCTTTTTCAGCTAAGTGCACATAATGTTTGTTTCTGATGAGCAGTGTTTTAAAAATGAACAATTTGCCCATCGTGTGAACTGCGGTGTCAGAAAGGACACCAGCCTTCGAGGGCACCTGGGATGCAGAGCTCCCACAATAGGTCATGTTAGCCTTTCACCCACTGGTCCACAGGCTGGTTAGGTAGGACTTTTGGGGGGAGTGGTGGGCTTGGGACCTTGCATTGGTGGAATTTCCAACTAGTACAGACATCTTGCACTAGCAAACAAGCCACACAGCTACACCTGGGACTCAGCATAGAATCACTATAAAAAATGGAAACACTACAAAGAAAATACCCTTTCCCTTTGATCCCTCATCTGGAGCCTGGCTGCTGCTAACAGGCTAGTCATTCCAGACTTGGGCAAGTTTTCTGTGGAAACACAGATGAGATCAGCTGGTGCATGCTGAACAGCAAGCCGGCCTTTCCTCCCCTCTCAGTGAAAAGGGGACATTTGAACAGGATGCAAAGAAAAAATACCAAGACTTGCCCGTGCCTTGGCTTTCCCTTTTATCTCCTAATTAGAAGTTGCGGACCTAAATCGATACCCTTATTGAAGTGCTTTTATGCGCTGCTAAGCTGCAGCCTTTACTCACACGGCATTTTAAGTGTAGGTTGTTCCTTGGTGTTGCTGAGAGCTGTATGGAGAGATCTTTCCTGGGGAGAAGGCAACCGTGTGGGTGGGCAGGTGAGCTGGTGCAGCCACTGTGGAAAGCGGTGTGGAGAGTCCTCCAAAGATGAAAAATAGAAAAACCATAAAAAGATGAAATCCTGCCATTTGACCTGGGGGGGGGGGGAGGCGGAGAAGCTTAGTGAAATAAGTCACACAGAGAAAGACAAACACAGCATGATTTCCCTCAGATGTGGTAGAGAGAAAAAACAAACAAACAGAAGGACTAAATGGCAGGCGAGAATTCTACCACTGAACCACCCATGCACGTACAGAAGGACTAAATGAAGCAAAAATACACTTTGGAATCTGAAGACCAATGAGTGGCTACCCAAAGGGAAGGGGGAGTTAGGGGAAACTAGGACAAAGGGGACAGTGCTGGTTCTGGGAAGGATAGTATTGAACTTTTAGCCATGAACTCAAGGTAATATTTAAATGTGTTGATGCTTAATGATGAGCCCCTCAAACTTACAATGTAATGTTGCCCCAGTAAAAGAATAATAGTAAAGCTAAGCTGACACCTCTCCTCCTTTTATCTTCCCCAGAGGTTTTTCTAGTGTCTCACTGCATAGTCCAGAGGGCTGAACTTGAACTTGACCCCTTAGGTCAACAGTGACATTTGGAAGGCCCTACCCTGCCCCTTTCGCTTTTCAGTCGGTCTTCTGGTTCCTCTCCCCTTCATACTTCCCCTGGCTATGGGCCTTTCCTTTGCACCTTGTCAGGTGCTGGAAAGTGCCTTGCTGTCTGCTGCCTTGATTTCCCCTTTTGGGCAGTGTCTCATGTCAGGAGTCAGATAGAAGTTGCGGAAAACTTTAAATTCAAGCTTCTGTTGTTTGGGAGCCAAGCTGTAGGGGAAGCAGACAACGGACATACCTCAGGTTATGTCAGGTTATAGCTGAGGATGTCAGAGGGACAATAGGGCAGAGCAGAAGACAGGGCTCTTGGAATCGGATGCTCTTCCCTCTGGCTGCAATGATGTATGAGTCCTCACATCCAGCGAACACTTGCTTTCTTTCTTAGTCTAAATATCACTTACTTCCAGAGTCCCCAGCTGATTTAGACCTACTTATTGTACATCCCTGAAGTACTCTGCATCTTCCCAATAGCAAGTGAGTTTCTACAAAGACCCTGGTTCATTCTTGTTCATTGTATCACTTTTACCACAACCAGGCCTGGTGCATAGCAGGTAAATATCTGTTGCACAAATAGCTAAGAGTTCAAGGACCCAGACTAGGCAAGGACTGGGCTGAATTCCTAGCACCCAGCCTCCTGATGGCCCACAGGCTGAAGTGACCTGCAAGACAAGAGCTACCAGTTTACAGTAGCTGTACATCGCGGGCAAAGGCCAGCAGGTGTTCAGGCAGTTTCTAGATGTTCTTGGTGGGCTGTGTCAGATGGGGCTGCCAGCCAGGGCCTGCCATGTCAGGAGACCTTGGGGGAAGGAGCAGATCTCAAGCTTAGCAGATGGTAAGCGCTGTCTTTAGTCTTTAACATTTAAGGAAAAGAACTGGGAATAGACACTCAACTCAGTGGCAGTTATGATGCGTTTAAATTAAATCTTGCAAATCTTTTACAGAAATGCACATGCCTCCAAATTCTTAATTGCTTGGGGATTTTGTTGGCACTTCCTCTTGCCCACCTTTTAATCTGCAATGCCTAATACAGAGTGTGGCATCCACACAGCACACCGGGGTGTTGGTGGCAAGCTAAAGCAAGCACATACTGAGACATCATGGCGTCCAGTGAACATGGGTACCTGTTCATCTTCCCAGGGAGAGTCATACATACCCTTCAATGCAGAGACGGGGTCTAATGCCTCATTATACCCCCCCCATTTACTCCATCTCTTGTTGTACCCAAGCCAGGTGACTTGGGTAGGTGGGCAGATATCAAATACCCTACCCTACTTTCCTAGAGAACAAACATTTTCTACAAAGGAAGTGGGACACAGGCATTTGAAAATGGGGAAATGAACACCTACTTCTTAAGGCTGTTGTAAAGAGTAAGTAAAATCAGGTATGTAAAATGCCCTAGCCCATCCCCACACGTGAAGGCTGTTGTACAGTTACAGATTTGAAGAGGTTGAAAGCTACATGTTCTGGTCAACATGGGCTGTTTGGTCACAGAGCCCTGGACTTAAACCCTAGCTAGACCTCTCCCTAGCTTGGTGAACTGGGCCATCTGTTCAACTTTTCTGAACCTCAGTGTCCTCCTGGGGAAAAGGTGCTAAATAACTGTCTCATTCACAAAGTTGATGTAAGATTTAATGCAGTCATGCCTATAAAATAGCTAGTCCTTGAATAAGTGCTCATGGAGAAGATAATACTCTTTGTCATTATTACTGGACAGAAATTGAGAAGTGAGGTGTCGTGGCTGTTGGAAATGATCTGGGAAAACCTGGGGTTCGGAGCTATAGAGAGCTATAGAGGGCTCTGTTGCTTCAAGGTATCTAAGATAAAAAACTTGGAATTGCCCTTGGATATTCTGTTTCTGTTTCTGTTTTTTAATCCCCCACAGTCAGTCCACCACGAATGTTGGACTATTTTGAATGTCTATTTGCAAATAAAGCTGGAGTCCAGCTACCTCTTATTCCATTGTCACTGCTCTGGTCAGAGGTCAGTGCCTTTTGCCTGGATGTCCTCAACCTCTAGGGTGACTTCCTGAAATTGGGTAAGATAAAAAGCAAAACAGAGAACAGTAGCAGCAAAACCACACTATCTTAACAAGAGGCAAAGCCAAAATTTAGTCACTAAAAAGATAAAGTAGTCAAGACATTGAGGATACAAACGACCCCTTTGGTTATCTTACTACACAGTTCAAACTTTAGTCCACAAAGCTGCATGTGGGTCCATCAGCCATGTGTGTCCAAAATATGGCATCTGTCCCACCTTCAAGTCAAAAGTGGGAGATTCACATCCAATGAAGAAATCAAGATGGCAGCATCGATCCTCCTCCAAAAGGTGCAGCTCCAGCATTCTCTTTGCTTCATCCCCGAAGAAGCCTGAACCATAAAACTCATTTGAAAAAGCAGCAACAACCCCCTCTCATTCTATTCTAGCCACACTAATTCCTTTGCTGTTTCTCAGACACAACTGGTGTATTGGGCACTTCTGGATTGCTCATCTCTTAGAGTCATGTGACTCATTCTCTTGCCTCCTCCAAGTCTCTGCTCAGATGAGACCTCCTCTGTGAGACCTTCCTGCCCACCTGCCCAGATATCAATAGGCAGTCCCTCTGCTGTTTCCAGTTCTCCTGAGTGTGCTATGCTTTCTTCCCCCTGAGCACTTATCTCAACTAACATGCCATGTTTTAATTATGGATTGTGTTTATTGCTTCTCACCAGTCTCCTTTTGCTAGATCTAGAACAGGGATCTTTGTTTGGTTCACTATTTTATTTTCAGTGTCTGGCACATAGTAGGCATTCATCATATGTTGATTAAAGAAAGGATGAACCAAAGGGAACTAACAGAAATAGGAAGTGATAAGGAGTGCAAAGGAAACACATTTTGAAAACATTTGTGGCCGACTTGAAAATCTGGTTTTATTTTTCAGATTGTGATCCAAATTCAAAAATTCTAGGGAAGAATAAAATGATAACACTGAACCCACATTCCCTAATGCAACCTGTGGGCAGGTGGAGTCATGGTTGCTCTGATTATGCCAGGCAGACCCTCTCTATTTGCTGTGGCACTGACCCCATCCATCTGCTTTCCACACTCAAACTGTATACCTGACCCTGGAGGCATCAGATTTGCTGCCTCTGATAAATTTTGAGGCAGTTGGGGTGAATCTGTTAAGGGGGCTGTGGTGAAACTGGGGGGGGGGCTCTGGCCCCCAGTGCTGGTGGTGCTACATTAAAATAGCACCTATTGTTCATTGGTAGGCAAAGACCTTGAGAAGGGAAGCCATGCCTTCTCATGCTAGGATTAGTGTTAGGGCATTTAAGGAGGAGAGAGAGAGAGAGAAGGCAGGGCAGAAGGAAGGTGCAGAGGGCAGAGAAGCGGGGAGGCTGGAAGGCTGGAAGACCTCAGGGCTCCTTCAACCATATGCTGCAGCAGGGCCCTTTCCTGGACCTATGAGCCCAGGGAAGCATGTTAGAGAAACTTGTAACTTGTATAGGCTGACTTGGAAATTCAGTACTTGAGAACTTGGTTTAACTTGGAGACTGTGAAGCTTGGAAATCTGGAGAACTGAAAAGAATGTGCTGTGTTGCTGCTTTCAACGTGAGATGTCTGAAGTGCTTGCTGTGTTGCTGTATTGAGTGAGTTTTGCTGATTCTGGGCCATTTTAGAGTTGGAGCTGAAAGAATGCCGGAGCTGTGCCTTTGGAGAAGGATTGATGACACCATTCTGATTTTCCTTGTTGAATTTGAATCTCCTGCTTTCAGAGAAGGATCAACGAGGCCATCTTGGCTTCTTTCAGCTTAGAGTGAATGGAGCTGTGTCTTTAATGAAGGAGTGGTGGTGCCAACTTGGCTCCTTCATCTGGCTTAAGATGGGGCAGCCGCCATTTTGTGGATGCCCATGGCTGAGCAGCCATGTGCAATGTTGGACTAGAGATTGGATGGGTGGGTAAGTTTACCACAGGGGTCCCTTGTGCCCCTTGGTGACTCTTGTCTAATTTGTCTTTTAATAACTAAAGTTGCTTTTGCCTCCCTTCTAAGGTTTATATGGTCTTGCTACTGCATGTTTGGGCTGGGATGAACCTGGTGTGTGGCTGGCTTTAAAAGGCCAGCTCCTCCTCTTTGTAAGTTTGGTTAAGCACCCCATTTTGCTCGTTTTCTTACCTGATTTCAAATCTGCTCCCATCTCCAAGACGGAAGTTTCCCTTCTGCCTGGCTTTTTTTTCAAGCTTGAAGTAATTAGATCTTGGGGGTGATTGACCATGGAAAAATCAGTTCTCAATCACTCCTGAACACATAAAAATTTTCATGAAGACATGAAATAAAAATGTTACTGTGCTGGGAACACCAATCAGAAAGGGTGATGTTTATAGTGCATTGTTAATTGGATTTCTTCAATGAGATGTTCCATCGGTGGCGTTTATCTGATGAAACGTGGGGGGTGACAGCCGCTCCCAGCAATGAATCAGGGTGGCTTCACTGTTGGGAAGCCACATGACCCTAGACTTGGAGGGAAAGGAGGGTGGAAGACAAGGTAGGGAGCCTTGTAGTCGAAACTTCTTATCAGTGAGCAGTGTGGAGAATGCCATCTCTCAGATTTATCCCCGATTTTAATGAATGTCGTGTTTGAGATAATGACCTGTATCTGGACTTGCACAAAGCCCTGGAAACACTTCTATGAATTGTGTTTTATCTCAAGTACTGCAGTGGGCGGCATCCAGCATCACCATCGATATCATCTATTGAGAACTCGCTCCCAGGTTCTTTATTAAGGTTTAATTAAATTTTATGTGTTATCAATTAGGATTAATCTACATTTAGTCTGAATTAGAGGGAGTCAATTATAAATAACACCACTTCTCATTTATTTCTGAATACAAAATGAAGATTTTTAAACTTCCTATGGAAAAACTCCCCAGCCTCTTGGAATCAAATGTGCCCTTTAAAGAGTTTTATACCCAGGAGGCTGCAAGTTCTATTACAATGAATTGAAAAGATGAGAATTCCTGTAGAATGGTGTTACAGGCAGAATACGGGAGGGGGGGTGGTGGTGGTGAGGGGAGGTGAAGTGGTCTGAATTGTGACTAAAACAGACATCTGGGAGGAGTTACCAAGCAACTTGCATTTTCAGTGTTTACGCTTTTAGAAAATATGTGGACATGGAATCACCAGCATTACAACTTTTTGTTATAGATAATCTGCTGTGATGCCAGAAGTCCTTCAGATAGCAGGCAAAGCACAATATAATCCCCCTCCCCCACCTCTGAAGGTGGCCAACCAAACCGTTGCCCATGGAGGGGCCTGCACAGGCAGAATGACTGGGAAGACATAGGAAGTTTTTCCTTCTGAAATTCTGGCTGCATATAGTGGCACTAACTAGGAGAATGGCCATGGAGCTAAAGATGCAGGCATGTTGTGGGTAGGTGGGGTATCAGCATCAACCTGGAGGCAGTACTGAGAGACACTGAGAACCGTGGCTATGACTGAAGCATCTAGAAGAGGCAGTCCAGCTTGTGCTCAGCTGTGTTCAGGGCTGTTCATTAAATGCTTTCCCCTCTTTCTAGGCACTAGTAGGAACATGCTTCACCCTCCATCCTCCCCCCAAATCCCAGAAACTGGATTAGGGCACAGACTTGGTCAGCTGATAAAATGCCAGCAGGAGTGAGGGGTGTCAGCTCCCTGTGGAGGTTCTCAGAGGCAACGTTCTATTTGCCCTGTTTTCCCCCACTTCCTGCTACAGTCAGGTGGAAACGCAGTTTGTTACAGGACAACCCTAAAAGGTAATGGGATGGCCTGGGTGTGAGTCCTCACAGGTACCTGGAAAAAAACGCAGAAGACCCAAGGGCAGACACACAAAAAAAAGCTTAATAAAAGGCTTATGTACAATGGGAATCATAAGAGGGAGAACCCAAAAGGGAGGGGGGAGGAGGAGAAAGGGAGAGAGAATAAGAAGGAGGAAAAGGAGGAGGAGAGAAGGACAGGGGAGGGGAAGGGGGAGGGGGAGGAGGAGAAGCAAGAGAGACTCATTGGTCAATGTGTCTAATGAAACTGGGTGCCCCTCCCCCACCCTTGGGTTGTGGCAGTTAAATGGCAGGAGGAAGCAGCTGGGGGAGGATTTGCATGAGAAGGAGAACCATGTGAAGCTGAGAGCTGAGAGGTTTGGGCACCTGGAGAAGGATGCAGGAGTGGAACCTTCCGGAGAGGAGAGGAGAGAAGAGAATGGTAGGCTGGTAGAGTAGCACAAGTGACCAGGCTGGACAGAAGCCCCTTGGAAGAGTGAGCTGGTGGTGGCAAGGAGTCGTGGCCAGCAGAAGAGTGGCCAGTGTGGAGAGTGTGAAACCGCAGCAAGGTGGCAGAAAGCTAGTACCTGACGATGGCTAGGAATTCGGAAAGCTGATTTGTACATCATCAATTGTGGAAGAAGTTTGAAGCACCTTGAAGAAGTGGAGCAGCTCGGTATACAGGAGAGAGAAGAAGAAAAGAGGAGATACCAGAGAAAGGCTGGACTTTGCACAGTATCAACCTCTGAGGTCTAAAGAGTCAAAGGGGACCATCTTGGACTGTGTCTTTGGGACTTTGAATGGTGACTGAGATAAGATAATTGCCACTTGTGACTTTAAGGACTTTTCATTTTCCCTGTTCCTTGTTAATAAAATCCCTTGTTAAATTGCATTTTGAGTGGTAACTGCTATGCGCGTGTGGTGCGGACCTGGGGCTTATAAAGTGGAGGCTTTCCCCTCTTTTTCAACCTGATTTCAGTAACACTGTCTGAACTCGGCTCTTGGGTACAGTCTGTGCGCAGGAAAAACCAAGAGAGCGCAGGCCCACATGTATTTGGTTTTGGACCAAGTGTAGCTGGTTAACCCCACCCTTCACCCCTCTCTTACAGCATGCTTCCCTTCAGGAAGTCAGGAATCATGGCAGATCCATGGTATGATGGAAGTTGTAATCCTCAGCACCTGGGATCAATTTGGCATGGAGGTGGGGTAGAGTTACACACTAAAGTGAGTGGAATTCACTCAGGACATGGTGTTCCCCCAACAGGTTCAGAGAGAACCTCTATCAGCCTAAGCTGCGCAGAGTCCTCCCTGCCAACCCACAGGAGTCATGTTGGTGTGAGTGAAGAGTAAACTTTTGTGGAGTTTAGGGTTTGATTGCTTCCACAGACATCCTGGCTGATGGAAGCTTCTCAAGCTTTGATTTCTTCAAAGTCTTGGTAACTGCCTCATGGGTTGTTATAGGCTGAAAACAGTGAAGTAATTCACACTAAAATATTTTACTCAACAGGTCCTTTACACGTGTTAGTGTTTACTATTGTTGCCATTATAGTTGGGGAGGCCTACATATGATTGTCTGTTTGTCTGATGACTAAATGGCCCCATTGGTTTTTTTAAGTTCTTAGTACTTCAATATTTAGCCCTCCAGCCTAACCACAAATCCTATATCAGTTACTTTAATTTCCTTCTTTAAAAGTTTCCAAAGGAGGTAGAGCCTTTAATATATAGCCTATTACTTCCTCTTTGTCTGTATAGCACAATCTCATAATCCCACACTAGTTTAACAAAGTACATAGGTCTACTCTGATAACAGTCCACTCAGGGAGGCTCTGTTTTCAATCAGCACTTGGAGACCTAGTCTGCATGTGTTCACCCAGCTATGTATTCACCAACGCCTTCTTCACAATATCCAGTAGTTGCCGAGTAATTTGTGATTTATAACTTTTTCTGTCTTTGATCTCTTTGGCATAATATACAGGTCTATTCCACATGACCTGTACTGATTTGAATTCTTTGGGTCACCAATGTAACAAGGACCCCTTACCATCTCTTCCCACCACATTTGGGAAATAGTCACAAGATCAGTTCAAAGATTCTCTGGACCTAGAATTTAGAATGTCCAGATTTTTTTGAATGGGGAGTTCTGTTCCAGAATCAGGGTGTGGCTTAGTGTGTACAAATTTGGTACAGTTAGGAAAGTTTCAGTTGCCAGTGACAGAAACCAGCTTACACCAAGAAGGAAATGTACTGGTTTCTCAACTGAAAAATTGCCCTGGCTAAGCCCTTCCAGTTTCTAGAGTGGTTATGCCTAGGTATTCAAAAGATGCTCTCAGTTCTTTCTCCTCTCCAACTATGATTTGTTTTATCTGTATTGATATTCCTTTCAACACTTGCACCTGGTGGCAGAGGGCACCAGCACTTTTATTTCTCATGTGTTAATGATCCAGACAAAAAGGATGTACCTCTTCTGGGGAGGACTCCAAAGTTAATTTCTCTAATCTACAAGAAGTTCTGCAAATTGAAAAGATTAAAAAAAAAAAACCAATAAGCAAAAGATAGGAGTAGGTAATTTTCAGAAGAGGAAATTCAAATGGCTAATAAGCAAATTAAATTATGCATATTCCTGCCAGGGAAAGGGAGCCTGTAAATAAAAATGACAATTAGGTCACTTAGAAATCTATCAAGTTTGGCCAAAATTGAAATGGTTCATACCCATAACTTGTGATTGTGTTGGGATGAGTAAGAATTGCTTTAACCATTAACAAAAAAGTCCTGGAAGTAGCTACAGAAATTAAAAATACACATACTCTTTGACTCAGCCATTTCACTTTGGGCAGACAGATATAAAAATACAGATCAATAGAAAAATATTTATTACAACATATCTGTTACTTGCAAAAATCTGGAAATATTCCAACTGTCCAAAAATAGGGTATTACTAAATGATAAATTTGATATTCTAGAGTTTTAGGCAGCTATTGAAAAATATAGTATATGAAGATATTGCTATAATCTCTTTAAATAAAAATAGCAAATTTGCATGATCTCTCTCTTTTAAAAAAATCTTTTCATGTGACTTTTAATGAATAAATTCATGAACCCAGAAAAAAACATAAAAAGATACCAAACTGTTGACTTAAGTTACTTTGGCAAAGAAGGGATCATGTGAGCATATATTGCTAATGTAGTTTGAAAAGAAAATCTGTGTGTGTGCGTATGAGAAAATATTCCTGGGTTCCTAAATGTTGTAGCTCTACAGTCATTGCATGGGTCTATTTCATGGAAAGCTCCTCTTGGCCTGTCTTGGAAGTGATGTTTTGTGTTGCCATGCTCCGTACCCACAGGGAATGAGTTCATCCATTGACCTTGGTCATACTGGACTTTCCATCTGGAGAATGGACTCATTGGACATTGCAGGGCTTGCAACTGACATTTCAGCAAGAATAACACAAGCTGAGTCTACTCTTGGCAGGTTATCTTGAAGATGGGGAGAGTGGGGGTCCTGGTGGTCAATAGGTCTTTGCTGTCCACAGGTCTAAGTCTTGTGGTTTCATTTGGTTATGTGAACGCTCCCCTTGTTGGTTAATGTCATCATATAGAGAGTATGTGAAGGCCTAATATTCAAACAGTAATGAGTTTCAGCACAGACAACTTTGACTTTGTTTATTGCCCATTTTATTTCTTTGTTACTATTAATTCAACATTTGAGACACAATGAGGGGGTCTATGTTATTCCTCAGGATCACTAGGCTTTGTATTTGTGCCATAATTTGTTAGTGCAGCTGTCTAGCAAATGTCTGTGGAGTGCTGGGCACATCCTTTGTCTTGTTCTTGTAGTCTGTCTTTATCACATTAGAACCAAATGGTTATAACTATCTGGAAAAAGGAAAATATGAAAGATCTAAGCAATTATTGATTCAAAGGGGAAATAAAGTATAATCACAGACCTTTTAGAGATTAATGAGAATGTGAAAGCAATACATATGAAAATTTATCTCCAAAGCCCTGCAATTAGAATTATTGTAGTTGAAAATAAGAATGAATGAAATAGGCTGTACGTGGTGGCATGTGCCTTTAATTGCAGCCTATGGAGTGAGGCCAAGACTGGGAATTGCTTGAGTCCGTGGGTTCGAGACCCACCTGGGGCAACATAGTGAGACCACTGGGTATGGTGTGTGCATGTAATCCCAGCTACCTGGGAAGCTGAGGCTGGGAATTGTTTGAGTCCATGGTACCACAGGCAATGTGAGCCTGTAGTTCCCCAGGCAAAATAGTGAGACCTAATCTCAAAAAAAAAAAAAAAAAGTTAGCTTTAAACTGAAGTATGGAAATTATATTTAAAAAATCCTCAAGAAAGAAAAATAAATCTTTTCAAGAACAAAGCAAAAATCCATGGATTCTAAAGCAGAGAAGCTCAAGATATGATAAATCCCAGGCACACCTTCTAAGAGGTGACTCTTGGAAGAAAACCAATAATACAGATAAACCTCTGGCAAACTGACTGAAGAGGGGAAAAACAGAACAAACAAAATTATAAATGAAGAGGAACTCTGAAAGGCACGTGAAAGATTAAAAAAGCAAGATAATACTCTATACAACTCTTTGTAAAGAAATGAAAAATGTTGATGCAGATTCTTAGGGGAAATATGAATTACAAATATGACTCATGACAAAGTAATGTCTGGAGAGAAAAATATCATATAAAAATAAAAAAGCTAAAGTGTTACTAAATGGTGGCTCTAAAATAGCCTCCTTGAACAGAGGTTTTTCTAATGTGCTCTTTTCCCTCCAAATCTCCAGCAACAGCTTATTCTTATACTTGACTGATGGTTCCAGATTACAAAAAGGCATAGAAAACTCTCTAATTCATTTTATGAGGCCAGAACAACCCTGAAATCCAATCTTGAGGAATATAGTAGAAGAGAGAGAAAGAGACAGACAGAAAACAGAAGACAAAGGCATTAGACAAAATCTATAAATAAAATAGCAAACAGAATTCAATAATGCATTAATAGAGGCATTCACCATGACCAAGTACAATTTAGCCCAGGAAAGCAATGACCTTCATTTTTCAGATTTTATTTTATTAAAGAAGAAATACAAAAATCTTATAGATTCATCAAGGCGCCCTTTCAGTACCTCCTCATCTCATTCTTTGCCTCCTTCCTTTTATTCTCCACTCTTCACCAAAACCAGAGATAAGGATTTTCTGAGTTGGTATTGATGTGTCTAATCTACATTTTACATCTCTATGACTTTTAAAAGCCCATACATATTTAGCTATATATTATTAGGGTGTCCTTAAAATTTTCATAACTGGTTTTGTTTTCAATGTGTCCCTCTGGAATTTGCTTTCCTTCTCTCAGCATTATGTTCTTGTGATTTACCCATATTGATAAAAGTAGATCTAGTACATTCATTGCAGACATGCACCATATTTTGCATATTCATTCTTTTTTATACATTGACCTTTGTAAACAACATTATGTCCACTTTTGCATCCATTTCCCCACAGGCTCAGATGAACCCACGGCTAGCAGTTTACTCTCTTCTCTGTGAAGCAGGAGTTCCATCTTCCAAAAACTTGCTGCCTCTTGTGTGGAATGGGATTTTATTCCTGTTTTAATTTGCATCTCCCTAATTCCCAGTGAGGTAGAGATATTTCCGATGTTCGCTGATCAGAAGTGTTTCTTCTCACTTGCTTAGTTGTAGCCTTTGTCTAATTAAAATATCTTTCTCATTGATTTGTAGAATTAAAAACAATATCCTGAATGCTGGTCTGAGACTCTTTAATAATAGGAAATTTATTTTTTTTTAAATTTATTAATATAGCACATCATTGACATAAGTCAGAAGTACCCCATGTAACATGTCAAGAGATACCAAAAAGGCACTCAATAGACCTTGACATTCATTCCTGATTTAAAAAAATAACACATTTTTGAAATTTAGAAGTAGGATGATGAAAGTATCTCTTACAAAGTGCCCATCAGACTTGATGAGACATCAGGTGCATTCCATTAGAAATAAAGATGGTTAGTGTTAGGGTCTCAAATATGTGACCCCAAAATATGACTTTGAATTACTAGGCTCCAGGACTCAGAATATGACTTCACTGGATGTCTTTAAAGAGGTAATGAAGTTAAAGTAAGGTCAGTGGTATAAGTCCTAATCCAGTATGACTGATGTCCTTATAAGAAGAAGCAATCAGGGTGCAGGTATGTACAGCGGCGCAATGCTGTGAAGACACAGGAGAAGATAGCCATTCAGAAGCCAAGAAAAGAGACCTGGAAAAAATCCTTTCCTTTTGGCCTTCAGATGATACCTTGAACTTGTGAAACTGGGTGGTAAAAGACATAAACCTAACAAGGAGAGTGGCCACTAATTAACTGGTTACTGTATTGCACCCCCATGCACAATTGCAAGTCAACTCAAGTTCAGGTAGCAACAATAATGAGACTTATTTAACAAACAAGGGGAAACAGTTACTGAGGTCACAAGTGCCCGTTTTTCTTACCTCAGTTATTATCCAGTCTTTGAGTATGAAACAAAAGGCCACACTTCCAAAATGGCATCCTTCACCACTGCAGACCTAAAACATGTTTCAAACTGAAGGCCACGCTTCCAAGATGGTGTCTTCCATATTCTGAACAAGAGGCCAAGATGGCGTCTAAATAGCTTTCACTTCCCTCTCTGGGAGGTCCACAGATTGCATTTTTAGTAAGTTTACCTCTCATCTTTGAAAGGTCCAGATTCCAATTTCCAGTAGTTTTCTCCTCTTTCCCAGGGTGGCCAAATACTGGAATGACTGCTCTTCTGGGACAAATGTTAAATGGTTAAATGGCTGTTAAATGGTTATTCTCTTTCCTCTACAGCTCCTTAAATTCTTTACTAGAGTCTCCACCCACACTAACGCTTTTTTGTCTCAAGGCGTATCTCATCTGGAGCTCCTTCTTCACACCTGTGGCCTGGTCAAGGGGGCTCCACCTGAAACAGCCTTTGGTTTCAGTCTTGTGTTCTACCCCCAGTTACACTTGGACTTCGAGGGTCCAGAATTGTAAGAAAATAGATTTCTGCTGCTTGAGCTACTCAGTTTGAGGCACTCTGGTATGGCAGCTCTAGCAGTTGAAAACACTCACCTTTACTGGTATTACTTAAGTGTGTTGTGAATGTTTTGACCAATGCCCAGATGGCAATACAGAGGAAAAGGAGCTACAGCTATGAGAAAGAAAGAGATCGAGTCATTTATAAGAGAGATATGAGAAATATGAAAACCTCAATAGGATAGTTCTGGAATGTGGTTGGATATGAGACTAACATCTGAAAATCAATAACCAATAACAAAACCATTATTAAGCATCTTATTTACAGTAGCAACAGAAAAACCAGACTCTTTGTAACTGGAGATGTACATGAAAAAACTACAAAAATTTTCTGAGCAATATTGGTAGTTTAAATAAATAAAGAGATAGAGTGCTTGCTTGAATGGGAGTACAGAGATTGACATTCTTCCAAAATTAGCTTACAGATTTAATACAGGAATTTACATTTTTTCAGGAGCTTAATAAAATAATTCTATGGTTCAATTAGGACAATTTGTGAAAGCAGCCATCACAGGGGACTTGAAACATCCAGTAGAGTAACTTGTTACAAAGTTATAGCCACTAAAATAGGTTAAATAGGCTCAAGAATTCAGAACTAGGTAGACAGAACAGGTTCTTAATTTGCCATTATTTTAACCAGCAACAGTGGTGGGAGTAGAAGATAAATGATGCCAAAATCATCTTTTAGGAACCAAAGGAGAGTGGAAGCTGGAGTAAGGGAAGACCCTGAAGCATGAAAGATGAGAGTAGGTAGTGTGTAGTTGTCATAAAATTGGGTAACAAAACAGGCAAAACGGGGTACTTAACTAAACTTATAAAGGGGAGCAGTTGACTCTTTTAAGCCAGCCACACACCAGGTTCATCCCAGTCTGTGCAAACAGTAGCAAGACCACATAAACTTTAAGAGGAGGCAAAACCCACAAATTTGCATATTAAAAGAAAAAATAGACAAGAGTCACTGAGGGGTACAGGGAACCTTTGGTAATCTTATCAACCAGTCCAGGAATATTTGGTAATCTTACCAAGCAGCCCAGTCTTTAGTCCAAAAAGCTACATGTAGCCTTCAGTCATGTGCTTCCTCAAAATGGCGGCCATCACAACTACAAGCCAGAAGAAGCCAAGATGGCACCATTGATCCTTCTTCAAAGAGGGAGATTCAAATCCAACAAAGAAAACCAGGATGGCATCTTCAATCCTTTTCCAAAAGGCACAGCTCTGGCATTTTTTCAGCTTCAACTCTCATGTGGCCCAAAATCAGCAAGACTCACTTGATACAACAGCAGCAACAATTTCAGATTTCTCATGATGAGAACAGCAACACAGCAAATTCTCTTCAGTTCTCCAGACAAATTCCAAGCTTCACAGTTTCAAAGTTAAACCAAGTTCTCAAGTTCCAAATTTCCAAGTCAACTTACACAAGCCACAAGTTTCTCCAACATGCTTCCCCAGATTCTTCAGTAGCCCAGGCTAGGCCTGCTCCTGCATCTGGTAGCTTGCAGCTCTGGCTGTTCTACACCTCCTCTTACTGTCTATCTTCTCCTCCTTAAATTCCCTCTTACTGATCCATCACGAGAAGGCTTGGCCTCCCTTCTCCAAGTCTCTACCCACCAAGACACAATGGCTGCTATTCTAATGCAGCACCACCAGTGCTGGGGGCCATGGCCCCCCAATTTCACCACAGCCCCCTATCAGTCATATAGATAGAGAAATGAGCAGTCCTGATCCCATCCATTCTCCTCTTCCCCTTGCATCTAGTCTTGTTGCCATAGGCCAGGGCTGCAAGAGGTCAGACTCAGTCTAGCCATCCTGATTCTACACCCTTCCCTTTCCTTGTATAGAGATTCTATCAGAGCCAACCCCTCTCCAAGCACCCTGATGATACACTTCCTACAATAGAAATCATCCTTAGGGTGATGGTTCATCAAATTCATGTGGTTCAGGACTTCGTGGGTTGACTAGAAAAGTAAATCTTCTGGTAAGTAATACTCATACTTCTCAGGAAGTCCTGCTTGGGGTGGGTAGGCCCCAAGGGAGTTCCCTGACTCATTCTTTCAGGAGTAGAGCAGGTCTCTGCAGCACACAGCTTGGGACTTCTGGCCTCTCACCCCCACACACTCTCCACAGCTCAGGCAGGGGAGGGAGGCGCAGGGTCACCAGGCTAACCACAGGAGTGGGAGGCAATGGGGAGTGAGAAGCTTCTTAGCATCTTATTTGAGGGTGTGGAAGATCTCTAACTTGTGAGTGGGGTGGATGGTGTGAAAATGGCCTGAAGGAGAAGTGTGAGCTGTGAGGAAACACTTTCAGTGCCATGAATGATTAGAACAGGAATTGCCAAACTTTTTGTGTCAAGGGCTAGAAAATAAATATTTTAGGCTCTGTGGGCCATAGGATGTCACTTGCAAATATTCAGTCTGCCCTTGAGGCACAGCCTGAGCATTAGGGAAACAAATAGGCATGGCTGTGTTCTAATAAAACTTTATTAACAAAACAAATGACTGGTCTGGTTTGGCCTTTGGACCATCGTATGCAGAGCCCTGGTCTAGAACTTGATTTTATAGACAGGTGGCCATTGCCACCTTGCATGATCCTAGTGAATCATTTTACTTCTTGAGATTGTGTCCTCATATCTGACAGGGGGGGTAATGATAGGTCTGTAGGATTGCTGTACATAGTATGTGTTGAAGAAATGGGGACTTTGCCGTTAGTGCCATTGTTAGGACTATAGTCTCATGTCAGGAGCAGAAGGCACTCAATGAGGTCACCCCAGGACAAACATGAACCCCCTCCCCTCCTTTGGCTTAAAAATAAAATCAGAACACTGATTTTGCTTAACACTTCCATGAGAAGGCACGATTCTTTAACATTTCCCAGTCTGTAACAGCTGTTGGCAGGTCTTTGGATGTATTTCACATCAAATTTGAATTCCTGAAGGATTCAGACTCATTTCTCTAACTTCAAAGTAGAGGATACCCTAGAGGTTTTCATGGAATTCAGACAGGGCTATTTAGGAGAATAAGTAATTGTCTCCACTAAATAATGTTCTGATTTCTCAGGTGTCTTCAGCATGGCTATAGTCCTTTCGCACTTAGGTGAAATTTCTTTCTCACTGGACAGTCATTTGTTGTGGGGAGTTTAGGAAGACACACATTTTCCTTCTATTCCTTTCTGCTCCACCAGAGCGTTCCCTGTCCCTGTTCTGGGGAATACTCCGTGGTGACACTGTTTTGTCACTGTCAGGAGCCAACATGTGGTCTCTGAAAAGCTGACTCTATTCAATCAGAGAGCCTCTGGCATTAAGATGTCTGAATTATTTGATTTGAGTTTTTCAGAGCCACTAAATCAGTGTCTGAAACCTGTCTTGCAGCCATTTCTGCACCCTATTGCCTCGTGGAGGCCAGCCCCACTTCACTTCTGGATTTCTGAATCCTGACTATGCTTCTGTCTAATCAGTCCTCATTGCACCCCCATCCACATCTCTACTTGGCAACCAGACTGAGCTTGGGAAAATTCAGATTAGATTATACGGAAACATTTCAACAACTTTCCATCAGTCTTAGAATAAGCTCCTCACCTCTCAAGAAGGTGGACAAGGCCTGATGTCATCTGACCCTCACCCACTTCTACCTTGCTATAGGGTCTGGGTCAGTGGGTACCAGCCACACTGGTGGTTTGTATTTCTCAAGTACACTAGACTTTCAGTCGTAGGAATTTGTATACCTGTTTACTCTATGACAACATTTATATTAGTTTCCTTTTTTTCTGTAACAAATAGCCCCAAACAGGGTGGTTTGAGACCATCACTTTCCTATATTCATGTGTTGGAGGTCATGGGTTCAAAATGGTCCTTGATAGGCTAACATAAAAGTATAGGCCTTCAAGAAACTCTAAAGGGAAAACACTTTTCTTTGTCTTTTCTGGAAGTAAAGGTCTGTGTTCCTTGGCTCACGGCTGCCTTGAGACAGGAGGGATGACAGTAAAAGGACACAGCTAGACAGGTCTCAATGACAACATTTTATTGTTCTCAATGGCTACAAAACAAACAGATGAACAAATAAAATCAAGTAGGAATCAAGAAAACCAGAGTACTTAAACTGAACTTATAAACGGGAGCAGCTGGCCCTTTAAGCCCAGCTACTCCTTAGGTCCAACCCAACTTGCACAAGCAGTAGCAAGTCCACACTAACCTTAAGAGAAGGCAAAACCAGATTTACTTATTAAAAGACAAAATAGACAAGAGTCACTGAGGGTACAAGGAACCCTTTTGGTAATCTTACTAACCAGTTCAGTCTCTAGTTCAAAAACTGTACCTGCCTCTGTCTTCAGTCATGTGTGTCCACAAAATGGCAGCCGTCTCACATTCAAGGCAGATGAAGAAGCCAAGATGGTGCCATTGCTCCTTCTTCAAAGACACAGCTCCACTCACTTCAAACCAAATATAGAAACTGAGATGGCATCATCAGCCCTCCTTCAAAAGTGGGAGATTCAAATCCAATGAGGAAACCAGGATGGCATCTTCAGTTCTCCTTCAAAAGGTATAGCTCTGGCATCCTTTCAACTTCAACTCTAAAGTGGCCTGAAATCAGCAAAACTCACTTGATACAACAGCAGCAACCACTTCAGAATTCTCATGATGAAAACGGCAACACAGCAAGTTCTCTTCAGGTGTCCAGGCAATTCCCAAACCTTGCAGTTTCAAAGTGAAAACAAGTTTTCAAGTACCACGTTTCCAAGTCAACTTACACAAGTCACAAGTTTCTCCAGCATGCTTCCCTGGGCTCCTCACCAGCCTGGACTGGCAATGGAAGCCCACAGCGTGGCTTCTTTCCCTGCCTGCTGCTGAACATGGCAGCAGCAGCTCCAAGGCCTCCAGCCTCCCTGCTGCTCCTCTGCTCCCCTCTTCTCCATGCCTTTTTCTCTTTCTGTCCATCTTCTCCTCCTTAAGCCCTTTCATACTGATCCTATCATGAGAAGATTTGGCTTCTTTTTTCCAAATCTATACCTACCAGGGCACAATGGCTGCTATTCCAATGCACTATCACAATGCTGGGGGCCATGCCCCCTCTCCCCCCAATTTTTACCACAACACCCCTATCACAAATAATCAAAAGCAAGAACCCCAAACACTGATGATCCTACACCTGGACTCCTGGATGTGATAAATTTTCTTGGCTTGTTAATTACTAATTCCCCCGGCCTGGGTGTTCTGTACCTATCTTGCCACAGTTTATCTAGGTGGCTGCTATGGAAGAAGGAAGTTATAGACTCAGAAGAAAAGATCTGGAGACTGAACTGGTTCAAACTGGAGCTGTGGGCTTACAGCCTTGTGAGCTGCTCACCTTGGAGAGTCATGGCCTGCACAGCCTTGGAGCTGAGACTCTGGGTACTCACAATGAACCATGGTACATGAACTGTGGCCAGGTCCATGCTCCTTGCTGCTTCAGCCAATAAAGTTTAATTCCTTTGTTCTCAAACCCCAGCCCTAAAACCTACACAGACCTCTAGCATCTCGAGAGCGTCTTATACCCAGAGAGCGCTCTTAACTTGCACTTTGTCTAATCAATAGAAATTGACTCCTTTCTTCACCAATGTCTTTGGATGCCTCTTTCCAACCTTGATCAGAGAATCTCAAGAACCCTTTCCTGGTTTGAGAGTGGGACCCCT
The DNA here is from genome assembly GCA_004024945.1 of Uropsilus gracilis. NCBI lineage: Eukaryota > Metazoa > Chordata > Mammalia > Eulipotyphla > Talpidae > Uropsilus > Uropsilus gracilis. The sequence continues at coordinate 71,354 of PVHY01002011.1, forward strand.
TGATCTATGGCCCCAACTCCTAGTGTGTGGGGCATCTGGTTGGTATGCTTCCAGTTTAACTGCTGATGTTTGGGGGAAGTTGGGGCCTGGCTGGGGACCCCCCAGATCCTCTCACTCATCTGGTGAAAGCATCTCTCACACCGCTGCTTTTGTGGCCACATCTCTTTGTATTCTCCTACTTTATTCCCTTCCCTTAGAAGGGTCCTTGAGATTGCAGTGGGTCTAGCTGAAAAATATAGGATAATCTCCCTATTTCATGATAGGAGCTTAATCATATCGAAGCTTAATCATATCATTACTGATCTCTTGTTGTGAAAGGTGATGTGTTTAGTAGTTCTGAGGATTAGGATGTGGACATATTTGGTGTGTGTTGGGGAGAAGGGGTATATTCTCTTGACCACAATGTTCTTCCTGATAGAGTAGATTCCTCTCCACCTTCTGGCCTGATATTAATGCCTCCTTAGAGAGTCTTTCTGAAAGTGGGTCAAAAGGGGCAAAGGCTGTTAACCAACAAGCCACAGGTCCGCATCACCCATGTGTAGCACTTGCCAGTCAAATACAGTTCAGCAACAGGGTTTATTAACAAGGGAAATTAACCAGAAAAACAAAAAAGTCCTCAAAACCACAAGTGGCCAGTTATCTTACCCCAGTCACCATTTTTCAGTCCCAAAGTTCCCAAAGACACATGTCCAAGATGGTGCCCTTTGCCCCTCCACAACTGAGGCAGGCACTCTGCAAATTTCAGTCTTTCTCTGGTGTCTTCTCTTCACTTCTTCTCCAGTGTTCTGAGCTGCTTCACTTCTCTGAAGCTCTTCAAATTTCTTCCACAATTACTGATGCATAAATCAGCTTTCCAAATCCCTGGCCATCTCCAGGTACCAGCTCACTATGCCACTTTGCTGCAGTGCCACACTCTCCACATTGGCTACTCTTGTGCTGGTCACCATGGCCCCTCACCACCTCCGGCTCACTCTTCCAGAGGCTTCTCCTGACAGGCCATGTGGGCCTGTTTTCTCAGAACGCCATTCTCATCTCCTTTCTTTCCTTTTTTTTTTTTGTTCCTTTCTTTTATCTGTCTTTTGGCACTTCTCATTTCTTCTCCTGGGGTCTTTCTCTCAGACTCTGCCCACCAGGATACTCTGGCACCAACACAATTTTAACTGTATCACTCACAACCCTGTATCATTTCCTGTCAACCCCATCTATGTAAGTTTCTAGTGATTTTCTCTTTTGGAAGAGAGGTTTTTTGGTAACACCATTATTTTCCTTAACTGCAAATTCTTCAGTAATATGCCTCTGTTTATTAAACCTCCATTAACTGGTTCCCAAAAGCAGAAGGCATCCTGACTACACTGAACTTAACAGCCCCTAAGATTCCTGGCCAGAGGGTCCTTTTCTCCTCACCCATAACCCCAGTCCTATCCTGCCCTGGCCTCAGATCCTGGAGAAAGAGCCTGTAGAGATGACTGTGGCCTGTAGAAATGACTGTGGCCTGTGAGGTGACTGTGGCCTGTAGAGGTGACTGTGGCCTGTAGAGGTGACTGTGGCCTGTAGAGGTGATTGTGGCCTACCCATCAAGGCACTCTTGCCAGTAGGCTCTCCTGTACAGGCTGTCCGGGATGCCAGGGGCACAGACAGCTGAGCCCTCTCCAGTGCAGCACTGGGTCATGGAGGAGATTCAGAGTTGATGGGGTTTAGCCCTTCCTCTTTTTAGACACGACTCTCATTCACCCACAAAAGAGTTCCTGGCAGGACCTGTCCTCATTTGAACCAGCAAATGGTCTGTCTGGTTAGAGTGCTTTCATGCATTAAAATTTATGGTATTAATCATGGCTCAGTGAGAATCTTCTCTAGCAGAAGTCTCTCTGTTTTAGGTTGGGTTCCCTGGAAGATGAGGATTTGTATGAAAGTGATTTATTAGGAGGCGTTCTTGGGAATCCCTGCTAGGGAGTAGGGAGGTAGGGGTTGGGATGGACTATGAAGAGGGTGGTATCATGAGCAAGGGCACTTGGAGGGGTGGTGTGGCTCAGACCTAGGGAACTGCCATGCCAGGGCAGGTTATAGCTCAAGGTTGTCCCATGGAGATAAGAAGGCTGCGGAGTTTAGAGCCTGTGCTTGTCACTAATAGCTTGAGGGCTTCCCCCTAAAGGAAGTACATGTCCTAGGCGCTTGGCACACACAGGCAAAGTAAGAGCAGTGCTCTGGCAGTGAGATGCAGGTGCTGACTCAGGTTTGTGTGTGGGATTAGTGGAGGAAAAGGAGTAGGTGGGCTGAAAACAAGAGCTGTTCTCTTGCTAGAAGTGTACCCATCAGTTGATGAACATCTATTCATCCATCCTTGACTTTGGACCAGGTTCTGAAGATGCAGGTGACAAAGGGCATGGCACCAGGGCTCATGTAGTTTACAATTGGGTAGAGGAGCCAGACATTAAGTTTAACAACAACAACAAAACAACCTACAGCAACCAGGAACGGTGACTGTGATGAGTGTGATAAAGTAAGACAGAAAAACAAACATGGCACCATGTCAAGACTGGGTAACAACCAAACAAGCCAGAAACTGTTGAGGGTCAAATCCCATGTGAAGGTGCCAGGCTGCTGGGGTATGAGAGGACGGGTCCACAGTGAGGAGTGCAGCCTGGCGCAGGATGGAAGTTCGAACAACTGAAGCTTAGTAACCTTGCCACCCATCGGAGATAAGATGGCTGAAAGCTATATTTGCATAGAGTAGCCCCGCCCAGTTGGCCTAATGCGCATGCTCCCTGCAGTGCTCCTAGGGCTCTGAGCCCTAGTGCTCCTTGGATCTGAGTCCACTGGGCTGCTGTCCTGACGTTCTGGACAGCACTCAGCTGTAACAGCACCAGCTCTGGCGGATGACAAGTGCCATGGATGAGAAGGATGAGCTCTTACCGGTGGCCCAGTGTGGTGGGTGGGCGCAGAGGGCTTCTTTAAACGAGTGATGTTGAACCAAGGGCTGCAGGAAAAGTCAAGGAGACCAGACAAGGCTGCTTAGTAACTGAGAGACCAGATCTGAGAATCAAGCTAGGGAAAGGTGCTTTGTTAACTGGCCGCCAGCCAATTAGCAGTCCTATACACAAGGTGACTGGGACTAAAGTCTGCCCCGGGCCTCACCGTAAGTTGTGATTTTAGAGATAAAAATAGGTCCTTTCTGATAGTTAAAACAGAAGCAAGAACAAAAACAAAAAACAGAATACTGGGAAAGAGAGCCCAAGCTGAGGGCGTGTGTGCAAGGGTCCGAGGCAGGAATGAACAGAAAGGAGAAAAGGCTGGTGGTGGCCGGAGTCCCCGGCAGGGAAGGACCTGTGGTTGGCCAGGGAGGTTCCTTCCTGTCACTTCTTTTCGAGTCTGTCCAATGTCTTTCAGACCCAGACCCGCGGGTCGCTGTGTATTATGTTCCCTGGGAACTGAGGAGAAACGGGGACTTAGGATGTTAGGTGGGAGAATCTATTTTCAACTGTTCATCTTTTCCCCACTGAAGCTTATAGCTGAAATTAATACATAAATTTACAGCCGCGAGTCAGTTGTGATAAATAATCCCAGAAGTGTTCCGATTATTTACATTTTTATGGAATCTTGCCTGAGCAAACCCAGAGAGCTCACCAGGCACTTGAAGAATTATGTCTTGTTCAAAACCAATTTAATAGCAATGGAAAATAAAGCCATCTGTGGGAGCTTGTAGAGCAGTGTAGTAATTCTCTGCCAGATGAGCAATATACAAAAAGCACCAAATCAACCCCAGTACACCAAGCTCAAAGCAAAGTAACAACCACAGCTTAAACGAAGCGTCCAGGCCATCAGTTTCCGAGTGTCTCTGACTTACACGTCATCCGTGAGCGTTCAGGTCACGTGCCGTGGGATAGGAGTCCCTCGTGAGGCCTGGAGGTGGAGATGGTCAGAAACGCTTATGCAACAGGGAAGCCAGTTCATTCAGTGGGGGTGGGGGGGATCAAAAGCAAGATTTGGGGCCAAGGAGTAGAGGTTCCTGTCTTGAGTTCTCCCACTCACTAGCTGGTGTGATCTCCCACAAGGCACCGTTTCTCCCACAAGTCACCATTTCCCTATGGTGTGAAAATGGAATACTACACATTTGCATTTTTCCCTCCCCCATCTAGCATCCTCTCCCCTCCCCCACCCAGCAGCATTTACTTTCTCTTCTTTTCCCCCTATAATTTATCATTTTAAAGTTTTTATTGAAGTATAATTTGCATACATTAAAATTCACCCATTTTGTATGTACAGTTCGATGAGTTTTTGGCAAATTTATGTAATTGTGCAATTATCTCCACAGTTCTGTTTCAGAATAGTTCCTTCACTTCCCAAAGTTTCCTCTTTTCCATTTATAGTCAATCCCTGCTCCCGCCTGCAGCCGTTGGTAACCCTCTGCAAGTTTTCCAACTCTACCTTTCAACTTTTCTAGAAATTTCTTAAAAATAGAATCATATGCGGTGCGATCTTAGGTGTTTGATGGCGCACGGTGTTTCTGAGCTCTATCCATGCCGCCTGAGAGAGGGAAAACCTGTTCCTTACTGTTGCTGGTAGAGAGACCACATTTTTTACCCATCGGCCACTTGGTAGATATTCGAATTGTCCAGTCTGGGGTTGTTAGGAATTGCTTTGCTCACTAGCATATATGCTGGGCGTGGACACATTTCCATTTCTCTTGAGTGGCTATCTAGGAATGGAATTGCTGAGCTGCATGGTAACTTTTTGAGAAACCGCCAAGTTGTTTTCCGAAGTGGCTGTCCCATTTTACATCCCCCCCATCAAGGATGGTGGTCACTCATGGGCACGTGGTTCACCAGACTTTTATTTAATCCTTCCGAAGGGTGTGTTGTGGCGTTGCCTGGTGGTTCAGACGGGCATTTCCGGGAATGTTCATGCTGTTGAGCACCATTTTCATCCGTTTATGACCCTCTGCTCTGTCTTCTCCGGGAAGTGTTTACTGAAATCTTTCGTCCATGTGAAAAATTGGTTTGTCTTATTACTGAATTGTCAGCTTTGTTGTCCTGGATACAGTCTTTCATCAGATAGGTGTTTTGCAAGTATTTCCCTCCAGTCTGTGACTTTTTCTACAAGACACCTTTATTATGTTTATTATGTTTCCTTCACTGTGACACCAAGGAGGGATAACTGACCTGGGTCACATGACCAGCACAGACACAGGTGGCACCTTTGGGCTGACACCCCTGCAGGCTTCCTCCACTGCCAAGGGCGGTGCCCCAGATGGGTGCCCAGGTGGGTGCTACAACCTGAAGGGCATGGTTTCATCTATAGGTGGGGACACTGACAGCTGACTGCTTGGTAACTGAGAGACCCAACCTGAGACTCAAGCTAGGAAAAGGTGCTTTTGTCCCCTTGTCACCAGTCAATTTGCCGTTCCACAGGCAACGTGGCTGGGATTAAAATCTGCCCCAGACCTAAGTAAAAGTTGTGATTTTTCGAGGTAAATATAAGTCGTTTCTGATAGTTAAAAAAACTGAATGGTAGGCAATGGCATTTGTTTCTGTCTGTTTAGAAATAAGGTACGGTTTGGGAAGAACTTAGTGTACTATTTTTTTTTTTGGAGTAGATTTTTATTCTTATGGCTTAAAATCCAAAGGATATCAAAATGTAGGCTTGGAAAAGTATTGTTCCCAGGAGTATAGGTAAGCACTGATGAGTTTATTGTGTCCTCTGGTAATTTTTTTCACTTTGTAATTAAGTATTGATAAATGCACCATAACAAATTGTATTGAGAAGGACTTGTCCTGGGTTTTCTTTCTGGGGGCCGGAGGAGGCTTGGGAATTGGGGGGGGGGCTCTATTTTATTAGCCCAGTTCTAGCACTGGGAAGCTCTTCCACTGATCCTTGGCCTTCTGGTCTTCTGTGGATAACTGGGCCCCCAATGTCCTCAGTCACCAGCTTCGTTTCCATGGGCAGGCCTGGGAATAGCATCTGATTTCTACAGAATCCAGCCCTAGGCTAAGGAATCCAGAACTTCAGCCCAGTTGTTGAATTCTCCCCTGTTCTCTAGAGCTGGGATCTGCAAACCACAGCAGGAAGGACTCATCCTGTCGGCCAGTTGTTCTGGTCAATACTTTCATGGGAACATAGCTGTTGATGTATCTGTGGTTGCTTTTGCCTTATACCAGCAGAGCTGAATAACAGAGACAGGATGGCTTTCAAAACTTGACATATTTCCTACCTGGCTTTTTACAGAAAACTTTACCAGTTGGGCTCTAGGCGAGGAACAGACCATGAGCACTTTGCCCTGAAATGCTCCCTGTGCAGTGCTCCTCAGTGGTTAGTGAAAACCTTTGTGTCTCAGAGTGAGGCGCCTCAGTCACGGAGTCTGGGAGTCATCATGGCAACTCTGACTTCTCATCTTGCTTCTACCCCACAGTCAGTTTATTATGGATACTGGTGCTGAATTGTATGCCTCATTTCCAGCCACTTCTCTGCATCTCCAGCAGCATCATTGCTTCATCTCTTGCCTGGACCCCTCTGGGTCCCATTGAAGCCTTCTCTTTGTTCTGCTCACTTCAGAAGTTTCCATCCATTCCTCACAGAGCTGCTGCTGAAGATCTGATTAGCCCAGTTTCCAGCTGCAAATCCTTCCACGACTTCCTAATGTTCTCAGAACAGTGGCTCAAATCCATGGTCCATGGTCTGGCCTCTTCCTACTTCTTCCTCTCTCTGCACGCTACTGCCTACACAGAGCAGTGCTTCCTGAAGCACACAGGGACGTTGCACATCCCACTTTTCTGCCTGAATGCTCTTCCCAGCTTTCCCAGTAAAGTCCTTCTCATCCTTCAGGTGTAACCTGATCATCTCTTCCTCAGAAATACCTCTGACCTCTCTCAGGTGAATCCCCTCACTACAGGTTCCTGTAGTGCCCTGTCCTTGCTCTTCTTGGTTACAGTGCAAGTCTACATTTGTGAGTGTGTGTGTGTGTGTGTGTGTGTGTGTGAGCGTTCGCTACCTTCTTCACAAGAACAGAACCCATCCCTGACTTTGCAGACCGTGATGGCCCCCACCTATGGCACTGTGTTGACACTCAGTAGAGACCTTCAACCAATAATTATCTGATGAAAAAAAGAATCAGGTAAATAAAGTATGACTCTTACTCTGTTCCAGTCATCTTGTGGGAGTGATGGAAGATATTCTGCTCAAAAGCTTGTTGAGGTTTGAGGGTGTGGAGTCCCAATTTCATCCCTTGGGAATTGCATTTAACAGAGTGAGTTGGCAGAGCTGACCTTGGTTGGTGTTGATTGGATGCTACTTTGAGACAGCAGCTGCTGAATGCCTTCCAGCTGGTGTCTCCTGCCCCAGACAGGGTGTACCCGGCGCGCTTTGCTCCAGACTTTGTCCAGAGATCAGTCATTCCACACTGGTGCCCTGTGTCTTCCTGTCTGTTCTTGCCAGAGCCCAGCGGGTGTAGCTGCTGAAGCAGAAAGACAGGCAGGTGTCCTGCCCCTCCCCCCACACCCTCCACTATCTGCTAAGTTTTACAGGGGATCCGGACACAGAATTTTATTTGTTTTTCTGGACCTGAGCTACCCCTTGACATGGCCAGTGATTGCTTTTTTAAAATCACGAAGGGAAACTAGGTCCTTTCATCCACTGATAAGGTGCCAGGTGACAGAGAGATCAGCATCCCAACACATAAATCTGCAACTAATCCTTAGGAATCAATATTTTTCATTAAGAACCTGTGAGAGTTGGGCCATTATGGTGAAAATCTGTTTAGGTTGACACCTTGATGAAGTTATTCAGTTCAGGGGCTTAAGTCATTGAAAGGTAATAAAGAGCACAGAGCAATCTTGGGTCTGGTTAGGGGAGAAAACGATGGGTGTATTGAGCTTCAGTTCAGTGAAAAATGACTTCCTGATTTATTGGGGAATGATGGGGTGCTGGTGTCTCAGGCAGGTCAGGTCAGACACCATCAACATGGCTGCAGTTCCCACCCACCGCCTCTCGCCATCTGCAGTCGCTGCTATTTATAAGCTGTCTGGCAGTGGGGAAACATTTTTAGGGGTCTTGGGATATTTCCAAATCTCCAAGTCCCACCCTCCTAATACTCTTTGCGTTTTGGACATTCTCCTGTAGATCACAGGAGACAGGGGCATGGAAGCTGTAGGCAGTCTTATAATGAGACTGATTTTGTGGTTGCTGTGAAACTGTCTTTATGAACCATTAGATTTGAAAGGACCCAGTCTATCATCAGAGAGAACCTAGCTGACTTGGAGGCAGTGCTACAATTTTCCTGTGCCCACTTGTTGGCAGAAGATGTCCTCAGTAAGCTCTAGGACTCCTGGAAGTACATTTTCTTGACCCTCCTCCCTTTTCCCCTCCTTTCCCCTCATCCTTCCTCTCCCCTCTGTCTTCCCCTGCACTCCCCTCTCTCTCCCCTGTCTCTTCTCCTTTCTCCCCTCTCTCCTCCCCTCCCCTCCCTTTGCAGATGGCAAACATGAGCCACCTGTGACTACACACAGAAATCTCAGTGCACATTGGAAATCAGAGAAGCACCTGATTGAGAAGTGAGTGGAGCTTGGCTCACATTGTGCTCTGGTGAGCTATGCTTCTAGGGGTGTCATTCGCAGAGAGGATAGTGGGAATGGTGCCTCTCCAGGACTTGGACAGACATGGTGCTTCTGAGTATAGACTACTCCAGAGATGCTTGACTGTGAAGGTGATAGGAAGGGACAGATGCTTTAAGCAAGGGTCACTTTTATTATTTTCAATTGGAGAGAACTGAGCTGTCAGTTTGGCAGGGAAGGGAGGACATGGGGGAAGAAGTTACCTGTTAAAAGTATAGGAAAAGAATCAGGGAATTTGAGTGTCCCTGCGCAGTCCCCAGGGTCATGAGTCAAGGTTATATTTGTGAATGGCAGAATCCCCCAGATTAAAGTAGTTTATGCAAGGGAGACATTTAGCTTTCACCTTTAAAAAGGATATTTGGAGTCCTGTAGTTCAAAGATGGTGGGTCCTTCTATCTGAAGCATAAAATTTACTTCCTGATCCAAAATGGCAGCTCAAACTGAGTCATCTCATCTGTATTCCAGTCAACAAGAAGGGTCAAATAAGGACCACCTTTCCTCACGTCATGCACATTTTTCTTATATCTTGTCAACCAGAAATTAGTCCCATGATATAGCAACAAGAGAACCTTAGAAATGTAGTTTTTTTTTCCTCCTGGGGGATCATGTACCCAGCTAGAAGCAAGAGTTCTATTTCTAAAGTAGACAAAGTGAAGAGACTGGGGGAAGCCAACAGTCTCCGCTCCTGGAATACCAGTGTAAGGGTCTGGACAAGATATTTTTTGGGGGGGAGGGTTGGCATGTAATTTATCAACCCAAATGGAACATTTGAGGGGGGACAAAAGAAAGTATTAAAAATATTGTGTTGGTGTGAACTGATTTAGAACAAGCATGGGGCTGTGCTAAGAGAGGTGGAATGTCAAAGTGTCCATTTGGAACAATCTGTATGCCACATTGGAAAGAAGATTGGGTCAAGGTCTTTCCCATTGTACTGCATAATCCAGAAAACCTTATTTCATCTCACTGGAACTTTCTAATGAAGTTTCCTGTAAATGCCGACTTTAGGTGACAACTCTTACTTAGGTATTTGCGCTCATGGGCAATGACCACCGCTGATTGATTGCTTTGTTATGTGGAAACTGTTTAATTCATTCCCTGCTCAGTTTTCCCACAGCCCTCTGAGTCTATTATCAGATACTATTATCATTCCCACTTTTACAGCGAGTCCATTGAAGCTTGGGAGATTCAGAGATTTTTACAAAGTCATTCAAAGAGTAAGTGACAGAACTCAAATTTGAACTGGCACTTGGCAAACACTAAACACTGATCTTGTCATCACTCTCTCAAATACATCCCCTCTCAAGCATTCACTTGCCTGCCTGACCCATTATGTTGGGCTTCCCATGGCTGATCCCTCAGGTCTCACCATTTGGACAATTCACCTGAACCTTTCCCTTAGTTCTGCAAACCTTCCCGTTAGCGCCCATCCTCCCCTTTCCTGTTCCATGCTCAGCACTGCCTGCCATCTTATTTTCTATTTATTGAAACCTTTATGGCTTTCGGCCCATCGTGGACCTCATACCAGCTGGTTTTGCCCACAGTAGCTAGGATGAAGATGAGACACAAAGGATAGGATGCAGTTTCAAAGAAGTTTGCTGGGGGTGGTGGTGGAAGCTTTCTATTTTTCCTCTTGATGGCTACTGTTTTTTGAGAGGAAGATATAAGACCTCAGAAACTAGCATCGAAGATACGGAAGCTATGACCAGGGACACTTGAAGAGGCGACCGAGCAGGTGAGAACCCTGAAGAGTTTCACCATCCCATGCTGCTGTGATTTCCTTTTCCATGCTCAGCCTCTCTGGGTTAGGAAGGAGATGGCAGGATTGTGAGAAATTTTGTTTATATTTACCCTGTGTTATTCCACATGTTATAGGTAGTTATTTACATGTCTCTCCCCACTAGCCTGTTGCAGACATTAGAATCCAGGTCTTAAAAAAAAAAAAAAGAATCCAGGTCTTGTTGATTGCAGGTACCCTCTGGCATAGGTACAAATAGTACAACTTCTCTAAGAAGTTCTTCAACATATGTGTTAGGTGAATTAAAAAAAAAAAGACAACAATCTTAAACTCTCACGGTTTTCCTTTTCCAGTGTTTCTTGACCTTTGAAGTCCTGGGAATGCCTTTCATGCTTCATCCTCTATTCCCCCAAATCCTCACTTAAAAATGATTTAATCCTTTGAAACCATTTGTGTTTATTAATAGCCATTAATTCATTTAGTCATTAAAAAATTAGCCAAGCATTCGCTCAAACAATAAATCACACTATTAAACAGCAGTGACACGAAAAACTGCATTTGCCTCTTTCCTTAAGCAGCTGGTTGGGATTTTGGTCCGCCTGTTGTGTTGCTGTGGCTGAACGTCCTGGTTCCCGAGGACCCCGAGAACCCGTGGGCTCCCGCCCTCTTCCTCCAGATGGCAGCATGGAGCAGCGGTTGAGCCCATAGATTTGGGACTCAGATATTCTGGGCGCCAATCTCGGTGCTGTCTCTTATTAGCGTGTGACCTTGGACGAGGTATGTAGCCTCAGTTTCCCCACCTATAGAATGGGGGTGAATAATGGGTGGTCATTCCACAGGGTTGTTAAAAGATTTTTTTCACACAAGAAGGGCTGCCCCGACCGTCCACGGGGTCTCCGTGGAAAGCCAGACCCTCCTGGCTGTCACATCCCTTGCGGGAAGGGAGGAGTAAAGCTTTTTAATTTTGCTCCCTGTGTTGTCCAAACGGCGGCATCCATTCTCAGTGAAAACCTGCTGCTGGCCTGTTCTGTGCGTATTGATTAGCATCACAGGGGTGGGAATGGGGATGCTGTTCTAGAAACAGTCACTTTGATTCCTCAAATAAATCCCCCCCGGGTCCTGCTAGGAAACTAATTGGGAGTTGATTCTGATGAATAAATGTGCCGCGGCCGCCTGAGGAATTGACCACGCCGGCAGATGGCTGCAGCCTGTGCAACACTCTGTCGTGGTCTTCTCACGGGCCCATCAATAATAGATTGGCCCTGGGTCCTCGGAGAGGGAAGCATTTCTGCAGCAGGTATGAATTATGGATGCCGTTTAGGGTAATGCGGATCTATCTCAAAGGTTCCGCTCAGTTTATGTGCTAGTAAAAGCCGGCAATTTGCTTGTGTTCCAGCTATAATTTGCGCTACATTAAGGGTCCCTCCTTTCCATAATGGATGTGCGGTTGAGCGCAGGCGCAGTTGGGCCTAGCGGGCCTGGCGCACCCCGGCCAGACGCGAGCGCCGCCTGAGGTGGGCGTACCCAGGCAAGAGCGGGGTGCTGGCCCTTCTCTGCCCACGCGGGCAGGTGGCTGCGTGACTCTTTCTCACGGTCTCAGGAAGAACCTACTCGTCTTTCTGTTGTTGCCTAGCAAATGCAGCGTCTGAACGTCTAGAAGCAAAGACCCAGTGGGTTTGCAAGACAAGTCGTAGGTGCGCGGGGCTAGAGCACGGGTTCTGTACAACCAGACAGCCAGGGTTTGAGTTCTGGCTTTGCTGTTTCTGAGTGGTGTAACCTGCAGATTAGCTAGTCTTCCTGTGCCTCAGTTTCCTACTGGCCAAAGGACAGTAATACACGCAGCAGGTTGTGTGCAGAAGCCGGAGCAAACTCAGAAAGTCAATTCTACCTACCAGGAATATTGTGAGCTGGTTGTTCAACACGTCATAAAATATGAAATGTTATGAACGCGTACTTAAATGCTATTAAAACCAAAGGTAATAATACTTAAAACTTTTCAGTTCCTAATTACTTCACGCATTTTCCTATTAACCCATGCTCTTGCCTGTGTGTGCTAATGTCTCTGCGTGGTGGCAATGATATGACAGTGTACAACTGTCCAGCTCCTAGGTCCATGACATCACACGGGTGTTCTGAAATTGGCCATGTGGAGCATTTACACCAGGGGCATGGGCAGATGTTTCTTCTGGATGTTGACAAACTATTTGGAGCACACCACTATTTCAGGACCTGTGGACCTAGACTTTGCTCACCTGATATTCTTATTGAGCCCTGGCTAAAAGGCCTGGCCAGCCAATCGCCAGTGAGAAACAGATCCTCCACCTGCAGAAACATTCTGCTTCTAGCCAGTGACTCAGAACCAGCTGAAACCTCATGACTTTGCAGACTCAGATGACTGAAGACAGACCAACAAGTGACCTAGGTCTCATTAGACTGCTAAAACCCACACTCTGGGGTGGAGTCTCCAGATACTAAAGAGACTTGCCACACCAGGAAGCATGTGGCTCTTCTGTGCATGCTCCAGGAAAGCCCCAAATCAGGCTGCCCACAGCCCCACCTGGTAACCAGCTCCATAAAACCAGGACTTCCACCACTTCAGCCCCAGAGTATAGCTCGGAAGACTTCTCTCTCCTCTCTTACTGTGTGAACACAATAAATGCTCCTCACTTGAAGCCTCAAAATTTGTGGGGGATTAATCAGTGAAGGCCAAAAAAAGATCTGCACCAATATGGATATAATAAAGTTGTCTGAAGGATGAAATTGTTAACATGGCTAGTGCTGCTTTGAACAGGATGTGGCAAATAGTAAGCATCATGTAAACATTTGTTGGATATTTTTTCATAGCACAGACCAATGGTCACAGTATTTTCTAGCACAGACCAATGGTCACAGTATTTGAGTAAAAACACTTTAAGATGCCACACATCTTTCTTTCTCCCCAAATCACCATGATCCTCTAGGAAATGAACTATCAACTAAGGAAAGATCTATTCTCTCTCCCCTCAAGGTGAGAATAATCTCAAAATTTGGAGAAAAATTAAGTTTAGATATACATGGTCCCCTGTTAGCAGACACAGTTCCATGAAGGGGAGGTTGTCATTTTCCCCACCTCCACTTACATGCAGCTGCCTTGAATTATAAGTCCCAGTGTGCCATGAACGGGGTGCCACTGGGAATCAGGGTGGAGCTAGGTGGAATATAGAATATGCCAGGCAGGCAGGTCCATCGCTTCTTGCCTCTGTGGCTTACCTCACACCCTGGGACTGCTGGCGGGAGACTTGGAGAAGATAAAAGGAGGCAAGACATGTAGAGACACTTGGAGGACACCCTTGGGGAGGCTGGAGCTGGTTCCTAGAAACACGGTGGCAGCCACTGTCCACACTTCATGGTCAATTATTCGGTACCTTTTGAATCCTGACTACTCTTTCAGCCCCAGCTCTGAAACCTGATTAACCCCTTCCTTGGGATTTCCTGTGGTGCTTTAGCCTTGCGGCAAGCTTTTGGGCCTCCGTGGCCCTGCTTCAAGCCTACCTGTTTGCCCAAGAGAGGGTAGGTCACTTCAGCACTTTATCAAGACTATCCATTCTTCTCTTTCCTCTCTGTGTGCACTAATTCTATCAAATAGCTTTCACACTCAGAGTCTGCTTCCTTTGCCTTTCTGTGGCAGATGGACTGGATCTGGTTGGAGTGTCCCTGAGTACCCCTGGGTCATGTGCTAGCACTGCTTAACTTTTTAAAGTGAAGTGCAGACAAATGTTCTAGTAGGTTGGGTAAAAGGGTAGAATTCTGCTATTTACTAATTTGATCAAATTATTTTATCTCTTTATTTTTTCCCCTCAGCTGTAAAGAGAAGATAGAAACAGTGATATTGTGGGTTTGGGTTGTCTTGCCACTGTGAGCACCTGTATGATCTCTGCAATCTGCTTGCTTGGGTTCAGATCCTACTTCTAGCATTTGCTGGCCTGGAACATTGGAAAAAACTCTTATTGTGTATAAATTTCAGTTTTTTCCATCTGCAAAGGGAAGGGATCATACTCCTATTTCTTGATTGTTGTACAATGAGATGGAACTATGTTCTTAAGAAGTTCAGTACATTTCCTGCATATAACAGGTGCATAGTAAATCTTAGCAGTGACCATAGCTGCTACCTGAAATTGATGCCTCTCACCACTTTTGATAACCTGGTTATTGGGTCGGGGGAAGAAAGAGGTTAGGCTGACCTGCATGAATGGCCGGGAGATGGCTCCCCTTCCTTTTATCTTGCTTGTATTTCCCTCCTAAATCTATATCTGTTCTTAGTTGATGACCTTCCCACACTGAGGACAAGCCCTCAAGATAATGTAACAAAATAATGCACCTCTGCTCAAATCTCTGAATCCATCTCCCAGAGCTGGTGCGAGGACTAAATGAAAGAATGTAGGTGCAGCCTAACAGTTCATTAGGAATTTAATATGGTGAAAGAAACTGTGGAAGAATGAACTGTGACTTGTTTTCTTAGCAGGTGATTCATTGGAAAAGGAAAAAGTGTTCCTGTCCTTCTCAGGCCAAGGAGGATAAGTGGGTCATTGTGGCCTTAAAGTTGGAGTTTATACTCATGTGGGGAATAAACTCTGCTTCTTTGGGTATTGGATGTCACGAGTCTGAGAAGGAGGAAAGGGTGTAGGTCTTTGGAGCACTTTGCTCAATGGCGGTGCCTGGGAGTCTGTCTCTAAAGATTGGGAACAATGGGTGGGGCCTGGGGAGCTCTGGGGGGACACCTGGAGGCCAGGCTCCCAGGGATGTGTGGTCAGAGTCACGGGGGAGGGGGTTCCCCTCGCCTCCAACCCCCTCGCCTCCTTTCATGTGTGGGCAGCAGAGCAGATGGAATCACTGGGAACTCAGTGGGAAACCAAAGCCCATGTGATTTGAGACTTTTCAGGACCCTAGAAAGAAGAGAGGGGGTTCAAAAGGAAGGGGGAGGGCCCAATAAATAAATGCTAACTCACTTGTTTAACCCCCTTTTTCGAGGGTTAGTGTTTGAAACTGGATTATATTTGGTTTGGGGAAAAATGGTCGTACTTTGACCTTTCAACTTGACATCAGCTCTGTGACGTGTTTGTTTTTTCACTGGGCACAGAGCTTTGATGAACAGCTGTGTCCTCCACTTTCCTGTTAAACTTCAGCACGATTAGTCTGAGCCCCACAGCAGTTGAGAGGTTGAGATGCCAAGACCTAGGGCTCCATGACCAGATGGACCTGAGTGCAAATTCACTTACTTGGCGGTGTGAACGTCCATCTCCAAGCACTTCAGTTGTACTGTCCATAGAACGGGCATTAAAAATGTGCTGTGTTGTGAAACGGAAATGAATCAGTACAAACATACTAAGTGCTAAGCAAATGGTGGTGGTGTAATTCTATGACCTATTATCAAAATAGGGCAAAATAAAATTCCACTAAGCAGAGGAAGAAATGGAGGCTAGTCCCATGAACAGTCAGCCTGGGGCACTTCTGTCTATGCCAGGAAGGGACATTTTGTTCCCAGTACTTCTCAGAGCCCAGATTCCAACCCCAGCCTGAGTGTTCCAGGTTCCTAAAAGCTTTCCAGAGCTATAAATACAGACAGAACTTTCTGAGAAAGTTGCTGGATCAGGGCTTCTCTCGAAGCAGACAACGTTGGCTTTGGCCTTCTTTCCTTGCTCATCCTGTCCCATGAATCCATTGTTTCAGTTCACTCTGTGGTTTCTACTGGAATCTTCCAGAACCACTTTTAGCTTAAAGAGGGGAGGAGGGTGGGATGCCAACCGCTGGCAAAACACAGACAGTGAGCAAACCCAACCTAATTTGGCTGGCATTGCCAATGACTCTGATGGGACTGTTTTTAAAATTTAAATGATCCCTCCGTGTACTTATTTAAGTATTTTTAGATGCAGTTTTCTGATTATAAAAGCATTATGGGGCAATTATGGAAACTTTGGAAGTCAAAGATCATAAACTTTTTTTTTAAAGGTAAGCAGGTTAGTAAAAACCCCAATCTCTAGATTTTGAAAATAACAACACAGAATTTATAGCCTTTCCTATTTATTAATCAGTAAATCAATTAACCGGAAAATCTTTATTGAGAACTTTATTTGTCTGCTAAGGCTGGTCCTGGGATTGTGGTGAGATTATAAAATGAAAAACTTTGACCTAATAAAGGTCATCTGGACCCAGAGGAGAGATGAGTCTAGTGATGTTAATGCAATTAGTGGTCAAGAGTTCTGTCCTTTGGGGGTTGTAAGAGTGGGGACAGATAAGTGGTATGAAAAGGGAGACATGAGCCCACAGGGTGCCATAAAGCCTTGTTGAAAAAATCCACTGGGGAGAAATGTTATGTTTCTTAGGTCACAAGTGAAGAAAAGATGACATGCATCCATCCTTCCATCTACCTATCTGTCTACTCACTCATCTATGATGCATGCATGTGTGCACCACCCTTCCTTCCTTCCTTCCTTCCTTCCTTCCTTCCTTCCTTCCTTCCTTCCTTCCTTCCTTCCTTCCTTCCTTCCTTCCTTCCTTCCTTCCTTCCTTCCTTCCTTCCTTCTTTTCTTCCTTCCTCCCAATTATCTACTCATATAATAAATGCATGCATGCATGGGCCATCTATCCACCCACCCACCCATCCACTCACCCACCCAAACATCCTACCAATCATCCATCCACTCTGCCCCCATCTATACATTCAGTTAAATTTCTTTATTATGCTTGAAGGTATAACATACTGGAGGAATACTTGAATACAACAAATCATCATATTTAAAGTGTGCACTTGGCAAATTTTGACCTATGTTGAATGAATGCAACATCATCATAATAGAGATCATGAGCATGTCCATCACTCTCAAAAGTTTACTGTGCCTCTTTGAAAATATCCTCACCTACCTTCCCACAGAATCTTTGATCTGCCTTCTGTCAGTAGACATCAATTTGCACTTCCTATAAAAATGAGAAAATACTGTATGGATTTTTTTTGCCTAGTTTTTTTCCTTCAGCATAATTATTTATCCATGTTGTAGCAGATGACTATATCCTTTATCAGTGCTGAGTAATATTCCGTTGTATGGAGACAACACAATCTAATTCAACTATTGATGGGCATTACGGTCATAGTTTTGTCTGTTAAAAGTAAACCTGCTATAAATATTCAGTTTTGTGTGGAAGTGGGTAAATTCATAACAGTAGAATGGTTGGTTCATAAGGTAAATACATTTTTAACTTTTTACAAAACTTATAAACTGTTTCCCAAATCGACCATACTATTTTACATTCCCACCAGTCATATGTCAGGGTTCTATTTTCTGCATATTCTTATCAATACTTGGTATGTTCAAGCATTTCCATCTTAGCCATGAAATAGGATAATAGTGGCATGTGACTTTTTTTTTTTTTTTTTTTTTGAGACTAGGTCTCGCTATTTTTGCTGGTGGAACCTCAGGCTCTCGTTGCCCGGGGTACCACAGACTCAAGAAATCCCCAGCTTCAGCTTCCTAGGTAGCTGGGATTACAGGCACGCGCCACCACGCCCGGGTATTTATTTGGAACTAGGTCTTGCTACGGACCCCAGGCGGGACTCAAACCGTGATCCCTAGCCCCGGCCGCTTCATAGGCTGAAGCTTACAGGCATGAGCCACCGTGCCCGGCCTGTGGCATGTGACTTTAATTTACATTTCTCTAAAGACTAATGATTGAGTCTTTTTCTTGTACTTATTTGCCATTTGTCTGTCCTTTTTCGTTAAGTATGAAGTTATCTTGACCGGTTTTTACTGGTTTGTTGGTTTTCTTATTGGGTTTTGAAGCGTTCTTAATATATATGGGATACTTTATCAGCTATATGATTCACCAAACTTATGATTTTCTGAGTCTGTGGTTAGTCTTTCTTGCTCTTAATAGTTTTTTTTTAAAGCAGATGTTTAAAAATTGATGAAATTGAATTTATCAGTTTGTTCTTTCATGAATAATGCTTTTGATTATAAATCTAATTTTTTTGAACTTGGATCAGGTTATAAAGGTATTCTGTTCTAAATGTCTCATTGTTTTATATTTAGATCTGATATATTTGAATTAATTTTTTTATTTTTATTTTTAAGAGACTAGGTCTTGCTATGTTGCTCAGGCTTGTCTCAAATCCATGGACTCAAGTGATCCCCAGTCTCAGCCTCCCAGGTAACTGGTATTATAGGCACATGCCACCATGCCTGGTTATTACTTGAATTTTTATCTTTGATGTGAGGTATGGATAGAAGTTAATTTTTCTTTTTGCATTTGGATACCAGTTCCATTCCTTGGAGGGATTATCCTTTCTCCACTCAAGTGCCTTTGTGATAAGTCAGTTGTCTATATATATCTGAGTCTATTTATAAACTCTCTATCTGTTCCATTGATTATTTGCCTATCTTTATGCCAGTTCCACGTCTTGATTACTATAGCTTTACTTTAAGTCTTAAAATCAGATAGTGTTAGTGTTTTGTTATTTTTTCCCAAAGATATTTTAGCTAATCTAGGTTCTTTGCATTTCTACATACATTTTGGAATCAGTTTGTCAATAGCTTAAAAAAAGAAAAAGCCTGCTGCGTATTTCTATTTGAATTGCATGGAATCTGTAAATCAAGTTGGGAGAATTTAAGCATCATCTCAACAGCACTGAATCTTCATGAGCCCACAAACATAGTGTACCTTTCCATTTGTCTTTTTAAGATTTCTCTTAACAGTGTTTCATCATTTTCTGTGTATAAATCTTTCAAATCTTTTGTCAGATTTATCTTTAAGTAGTTCATATTTTGATGTTATTGTGATACTTGTAAAATGAATTTAAACTTCTGATTGTTCAATGATGTTATATAGACATCTAATTGATTTTTGTATATATTGATATTGTATCCTGCAACTCACTCATTGGTTATAGTAGTTTTTGCTTATTCTATCAAATTTTCTGCACAGATGAACAAGTCATTGCAAAAAAAAAAAAAAAGAAAACCACCACAGTTTTATTTCTTCCTTTTCTAAGTAGCTTTCTCCTTTCCCTTTCTCTTTTCCTTTTTTATTTATAGTAGTATCACATCTGTCCCTCCTTCCTTCTGCCCTTCCTACCCCCCTCTTTCCAACATTCCTTCCTTTCTCTCCCCTTCTTTCTCATACTATTGCATTAGTTAGAACCTTGGATACAGTATGAAAGTGATAAGAGAGAATATGCTTGTCTTGTTCCTACTGAAGGTAAAAAACATTTATTCTTTCATGTTCAAGTTGAAGATGCTTCCTTTTGGCTTTACACCACTGAGAATTTTTTCAAATTAGATGAAATGACTGGAACCCCAAACAGTGGAGCTGGGATTTGAATTTATTAGTCTGACCCCCAAATTTAAGTTCCTACCCGTATTGAAAAATGTAGATTCTGTTGTCAACGTGCTTCTCTTTGCTTATCCAATAGATTGCAAGTTATTTCCACTCCACTCCAGCATTTCACTGGCCTTACTTTCCCTGAAGACCTGTAAGCTACATAGATGAATACTTTTCCTACTTGACCCTTCTCTGGCATTCCAGACTTCCGGCTATCTAATCCTTTTTGGAACTCTTCCCTGGCTTGTATGGCTCTGCACACTCCTGGCTCTCCGACAGCACTCAGGCTTCTTATTGACTTCTTGTCCTCATTCCATCCCTTCAATATCAGCATCTTCTAAAGTTCTGTCTTGGCCTCTCTTGGAGGCTACACATCTTTTCTAAGTGAGCTCATTCACTTTTGTAGCTCCGACTATCATCTTTTCATGAATGATTTCTCCATTAATCTTTTTTGTCCCTACTCTATTTGAAATCTCTGATCTGTATTTCCTGCCACTTGGGTAGGCAGGAAATTCTGAAGGTATTTCAAGATCAGCTTGACTAAACTAAATGTACTCTTTCCTCAAATATTTCTTTTACTTTCACAATGCTATAGCCCACTGCTATAACCATTAAGCCTGAACTTTAATTATCAAATTTTTTGTTGATGTCCCCCAAAACATCACTAGTGATTTTTGCTCTGGAAGATCTCTGATGCCTCAGGTTCTCATTATCTGTTGACAGAGCTATTGCAATAATTTCTTAAACATCTCTTAACCTTCAGTCTCTACTGCTGCCCAGATCTGCAAAAACCAGATCCATTTATGTTTAAATTTTTCCCACGGTTACATTCAATACCAGGCTTATAGAGCTCTACATCCATGGTCTTCTCATATTGCTGAACCTACTTTTCCAAGTTGACTCTATTAAAAGCCAGACTAGGTGAATATTAGCATAGTAAAAAAAAAAGAAAGAAAAAACCTCTCTATTTTTGTATATTTATGAACATTACAACATTTCCCTCTTAATTGGCTGACATAATGGGTTATTGTGATAGATTTCATAATGTTAAACCATCTTTGCTGGGTAATATTGGTGCCTTATTCTTTGATGACTTGATGGATTTAATTTTCTGACAATTCTTTTAATGTCATAGATCTGTATTTTGTTAGTGAATTTGTGCACTGATTCCATTTTTTACATTTTCTTAAATAATAAAGTGATCCCAATTTCATGAAAAATAATAATATCGAATATGATCATGTGTGGGCCTGGTATGAATCAGACACTTGTGTAAGAACTTTATATACTTCATTTGACCATTACTGTAGAGACTGCCCATATTCTTTGCCTCTTGAATCTCTTTCTCCCTCTTTAGAGTCAACTGTGTGAATCCTCTTACTACCTCACTCCAATATCCTCTTCTCTGGTCAAGTCTCCTGCTGCTTTAGATAGTGCCTATGATTACTTTGGTTCCAATGTAATCTTATCCAGGATAATCTCTTTCTATTAAAGCTACTTGACTAGCAACCTTTATTTCACCTGTACCTTTAATTCCTGTGCTATGTGACAGCATAACAGCATATTAGGGGGATTAGACATGGATATCTTTGTAAGGTTGGGACTGTGTCCTGCCTAATACTCTCTCCCTCAGCCTTTTTGCCTTGTCTTCTTATCTTTGATACTCAGCTATTCTGAATATCCATTTGTGCATTTTATGCTGTTAATCATTAGTGGACCCTTCCAATTTGAGTTCAGGTCTGAGCCATTTTCTTTTGATGATCGATTATTGCCTCCATTTCTTTCACTCTGTTCTGCTTTCCGGAACATGCACTAGATGGATTTTGCAGCTCCTGGATGTGTCTTCTGACTCATGTAAGTTTTCTTTTTGTTTGGAAATTCTTGGTTAAGAGCAGGACTCTGGAGCTGGATGACTCCAGTTTCAGAAACCCGATTGTTCCAAGTTGTGTGTCCTTGGGCAAGACACTTAACCTCATGGTGCCTGAGTTTCTTTATCTATATAAAATGGGGGGGGGGAGTATATGAGCACTTGTATGGGATGGCTGTGAAAATAGTAACACTTAGATTGGGTTAAGTTCCTAGTTAACATTCAACTAAATGTTAGCTATTACTCTACCTATTAGCATTATCTTTGTATTTATGATCCTTTTTCTTTCCAGGGACAGGGTACTGATTATAGCAGCTTAACCCTGGGGTTGGTGAGAATGGGCTGGATGTGTGGCCAAGGGGAATTGACTGGTAACTGATGTGGACATTCCTGACGCCATGTAGGGGGTGATTCATCGGCTGCCTGGGCTTCTGCCCAGTATCTCTTATATAAAGGGAGTCATGCTGCCCCCTTTTAATTCTCATCAATTTCTGGGGTCCCTAGAGAACAAACCTGGGTGTGTTCTCTAGGGTGCATGCAATAATTTCCTTAAACAACTATCCTGTAAGTCACATAACCTATATCAAACACTAGATAACTATAAATAAAAGATTTCCCCAAACCAGACTTGCCTTTAATGAACATCAATCTCTTGAGCTCAAGTTCAGTAAAAAGTAAAAATAAAAAAATCCATAGCTATAGATTCATATTAGCCTTTCCTACAGTTTTAATAACCATTGTCCAAACACCAATAATGAAAGTATAAACCCTTCTCAGTGCAAGGAGACCAGTTTCTTTTGTTACAAAATCCAATTTCTTTCCTGATGGGATTTCTCTTCACCAAGTCTAAAGATAACTCTCTTTTAAATATTTCTGATTCAGAATACTGGTAGGTAAGGCAGCCGTTGGCAACCAGAGTATACAGAACCAGTTCTTCATTCTCTCCACTGTTCATTATTCCTTTAAAACAGTAACAAGAAGAAAGCTATAACTAGTGTTTACTGTAATCTTCATGCAGGACCTACAGAGATGACCAAGCCCAGCAATCCTTTCTAAATTTCATTTTTTTTCTTTGTCCAGAGCTCTTGACATCACACATGGCTTCCTCTTTTCTCTTCCATCACTTTCTTCCATATTGCAGCGCCTCCTTTTGTAACAGTGTAATCCCGGGGAAAGGGAGGTTCCAGGTTCCTAGCCCTACGCTAAGGAAAGGTGAAGCTGGGCAGAGAGGCAGAGCTAGAAAAGACTGAGGGGGAGGAAAGGAGAGAGAGCTAGGGAGAGAGAGGAAGAGAGAGAGGAGGGAGGGAGGGAGAAAGAGGAAGAGGGAGAGGGAGAGACAAGAAGAGGGAGAGAGAATGAAGTAGATAGAGATGGAGACAGAAAACCTGGAGGAAGTACATGTTGTATGAGTAAACCTCACTTGGCCTTGACTCTATACCTGTCTTTTTTGCTATGTATCTCCAGTGCTTAGCACTGAGCTACTATTGGTGCGTGACAAGTACTTGGCAGGAAAGAAAGAGGCCATGTTCCCTACCTTCGAGGATCTCACAATCTGTGGGCTTGTTAACCACTAGTTGAGTGGCTATGAATTCTTCACTTGCAGCTTTTTGCCTCAGTTTCTCCTTCTGTGAAAGGGCGATAATAATACTACTGGTCATAGAGCTGTGCTTGTGAGAATTTAATGAAATAGTAGATGTAAAGCTTTTAGAAAGTATTTCATGACTATTAAGTGCAATGTCCACCAAGTCTTTGTGATGATGGTGATGATGATAATGGTGACAAATGAGTAGTATTGTGTGGAAGCTTTGAGGAAGAAACCACTGGACTGACACTGGATTAGGGTTAGAAGTCTCGATTAACAATTAAGTGATGTTAGGAGAGCAACTGGACTGGGTGGTCCCAGGAAGAGGGTTCTGAGTCTGGTTTAATACTTTTATAAGAAATATGTTAGCTTTGGTGAGGAATTTTGACTCACACTGTTTTTAAGAAAATGCCAACAAATTGTGAAGTAAAAGAGGTGTGGGAGTTGAGCTAACAAACTGTTTGGAGATTGATAAGCTTGAATTCAAATCTGTTTTTGAATTCAAATCTGTCTATTTCTAGACATCTCTGTGACCCGGAACAAATGAACTTAAATTCTCTGAGCCTTGGCTTATTCATTTGTGATGTTGGCACAATCAGGCTTGACTGGGCATTGGGAGGATGAAGCAAAGTTCAATATGTCCATTCCCCAACTCAGTGTGACACTTATCAGGTGTCAGTAGTGAAAGTGGGCAGAAAAGAACTCAGCACTGAGCAAGGAAAAGGACCGATATTTAAAGACAACACTGGCTGGGTTCTTCTACCTGTGCGCACAATTGCAAGACTACTCAGGTTAGAGAACAACAATAAGATATGTTTAACAAACAAGGAAAGCAGAGTCACCTTGGTCACAAGTGACCATGTTATCTTACCCCAGTTATTGTCCAGTCTCAAAATCATTGACAAAGAATCATGCTTCCATGACAACATCTTCTCCCACTCCAGACCTAAAACAAGCATCCAAACAAAAGAGCTGCACTTCCAGGATGGCGTTTCCTGTATCCCAAACAAATAGCCCAACGGCATCTTTCCAGGAGGTTCACATCCTCCTTTTCTGGGAGTCCCTACTTTTCATCTTCAGTGGGCCAAAGTCTGGTTTCCAAGCAAATTCTCCTCCCTGTGTCTGGGAGGTGCACAGAATCTAGTTTCCAAAGCAAAGGCCTATGCTTGCCTGAGCTTCTAGTAACTTTCTCCTTCTTCTGTGGGATGGTCAAATACTGGGATGCTGATCTCCGGGTTGGCCACCGTTCAGGGTTGAAGCCCAAAATGGTGTGAGCCACACAGTTTCTCTAGCTTCTAATCTGTTTCTCAGAGTTTCCATGCATGCTGCTTCTTTCTTGCCTGCCCTTAAGGCATATTTCATCCGGTGCTATTCTCTTCACCTGCACCCCTAGAAATTTTGTTTTACAGTTATGTCTTTCAGTCCTCACTTACAGGTCTCCATTCTTGGGGAGTCTCTTGGAACAAGGGGACTTGGGTTGTAAGCCTGGAGCACTAGGATTTCTCTTGTGGTGAGTCTCAATCTTGGCTTCCCTTCATCAAAGGAGTTGTGATAGATCTCCAATATTTCAGCTCTGAAAGTCCAGTCACCCGAGCTCTCATGTCTCCAACTTCCCATGCTCCAAAGCTGGGGCCCTGTGGCTTTTGGGGACACAGTTTGTCCTCAGAGGCATAGATTTGACAGCATGAAGACATTCCAAGTCTACTAAGGTAAAGGAAGACAGTTTGGGGGATAGGACCAGCCTGGGAGATGGCGACAGGAGGAGATGAGAGTATCTTAGAGAGGGACATTCTATTCATTAAATCCCATGTTATTTTTTCTAAACTTGGGTAGGTGTAAATGAATCAAATTATCCTTGTCTTCATTTTGTCCACAAAAAAATGACTGAGTACTGCTTATGTGCCATGCATAGCAAAAGGTCCTGGCGAATCAGAAGCAAAGAGATGTCCGCTTAGGGCTGGGTGGCAGCTAACAAATAGAGAGAGAAGAGGCAAATGAGCTGGAGAGAGTGGTCAGGGAGACCTGCCTGACAAGGTGGCAGCTGAGGTGAGACCAGGAGAGTGACAGAAAATGACAGGAAGAGACTTCCAGGCAGAGGGAATGGCAGGTGCAAAGCCTCAAGGCAGAAAGAACTGGGAGCCAATCTTATAAGAGAAGAAGGAGCAGGAGAGGGTGGATGGGCCTTGGAAGTCAATTCTGCCTTTCTTCCCAGAAGCTGGTGAGCTACTAGGATGTTTCAAGCCTGGGAGGGATGGAGCACGTCTAAGCCTTCATTTACATTTCAAGAGTGCTCAGAAACCTTTGGATGCAATTTTCTCTGCTGACTTAGGAGAATTAATTAGTTAATATCTGCATGACACTTGAAAATCTTGGAGGAACAGGAACATGCTATTATTATGTCCCCATCGAGGCTTTCTAAATGGAGGTCTAAGTACCTGGGATTCTTGCCCAAAGGAGGCCGAATGAGAAATGGCCCGAAGTCCCCCACTCCAGAAAACATTTCTTTCTCCTGCCCTGCTGGGAAATCTCGCTTCCTTTTTAAAAGGCCAGAGAGGGACTTGGAAATCGGGCCAGTTCTGACTCTGTAATTAATTTCAAAGAAAGTCTTTTACCTTTACTGCCTATAAAAAGATTAAAAAATAACTTTTGTTTAGGTAACGTCTTTCTCTGGAGAGCTCACTCAACCTAGTGGCAAGGAGTTTGATCTTCTCGTCTTGCTGGGGAGGCAGCAGGAAACCCACACTATCTTTTCATTTTTACTTTTTAAACATGTAAGAAATTACACCAAAGGTTCCCCGGTAGCCTTCAGGGATCCGGCTGTCAGAAGCTCCCCTTTCACTTCCCAGGCCCTTGCCCTTGACTCCATTTTCCTTCCTTCTGCAACTTTGGGTTTTTGGTCATGAATTTCCTCTAGTTCATCTCCAGCCTTGCTTTTACCCAGCAAACGCAGATGTGGGATGGTGCTGTGGCTCCAAGGCAGGCACTCTACATGCATCATCTCATTTAATTGGAACTTTATGGAAGTAGGAGTTGTTGATTTCCTAAATGTCACAGATGAGGAAACCGAGGCTCACGGGAGCCAAGGCGCTTCCTTGAAACCATGGTGCTTGCATACCAGACAGGCTTGGGGCCCAGGCAATTTGATGCCGCAGTGCACATGCTAAAACATTACCATCTACTATGCGTTTCAATTAAAGCCCTAGAATAACTTGGATGTCTTTGCAGTTTCTTTGTGCCGCATCTGGGGCACTGAAGGCATCCTCTATTTACTTTTTGGGTGGCAAGACCATTTTTTCTTTTTGTGTGCATGAAGCAGGGTGGGGGCTGGGGGGAGAGGCGGAGGTGGTGGGTGCAAAGTGGAGAGAAATGCTTTTTATGGATCATCTGCTGAACCTTGCTAAGTCGTAGCTGTGTCTCGGTGCCAGACAACTGAGCCTGCTGACTTCAGGCTCAGAAGGATGACAAGATTTAAAAAAATCGACTGTCACTGCAGAACCTGCAACAGATTGAAATATAGCGCTTGAGTCATCTGTTCGAGATGCCACCCTGGGCCCCTGTCACACAAGCCCAGGTAGAGAAAGGAACACATTTTAAAAAGGGACTGTGCTTTCACTCTGATGCCTCAGGACCCCTTTGGGGTCAGGGGGTTTGTGGACGATGCTGTGGTTTGGCAAGGCCCCATTTTTGGTGGTTGCTTGTAAGAGGGGGTACAGCTGAGTTACAGGAAGGGCCTGTAGTTCAGCCATCATGAACACTGAGCTTCCCAACAGAGCCAGGGCCAGGGAAGGGGGTGCAGCCTGAGCTGTTGGCAATGCCCCCTCCCAGCTCTGCAGCATTGAGCTCCTGAGTCTTAGTGGTCCCCATTCCAGGTGTCTCCATATGGGATCCCAGGGCCTGCTGGTCCTGTAGACACAGCCCCACTGTTCCTCAGCCTCTTGAGTGTCTCAGATCTATTGTCTGCTTCCAAGTGTGGGTCTTGCAGCTTGCCTTTGCTGGATCCTTTGGTTTTGTAGAGAAACCACTGTTTCTAGCAGGGCTTGTAGAGGTGGAGTGATGTGGTTATGTCTGCGGAGGAACCCTCTGCTGTTAAGTGGGAAGAGGTTGAATGTACACGAATAGGTTTGAGAGTATAGATGTTGATTGGAAAGTTAGTGGGGGACTCACATGAGAAAAAGGGAAGGGATTCTGGTGTATCTAGGATCACAAGGGATCCTCAAACAAAAACAATCGACCTAACAGCAAAAGGTGTTCGTTTGGACACAAATGGGAGAAGGGAGGGCAGATGGAAGAGTGTGTCGGTGCTGAGCCCCAAACACATGCCCCTCCTGGAACCCAAGTCTGCAGCCCCAAGCTGCCCTTCCCTTCAGCACCGCTGGGTGAACAGCAGCCCCTGGGCTGGGACAGGCAAGTCACCTTGGGTCCTGCCATTTGCTGATTTGCTGCTTTACTCACATCTGGGTATTTCTAGTCTCCATGCTCCTGTACATTGGGTTTCCCTTTATCAATGTGCACAGATCCAAGAACACAGCTGGTGCCCAGCTGACTGCCTGGACTACAAGACAATTAGCAATTAAGAAGATGTTAATGGTGGGTGTAATGAAAAGGACCATGCACCTGTCTCACCTGGACAGAGAGATTGGAGAGGAACTTGGGGGACACCTCACGAACAAGGAGAACAAAGAACAAAGGCCCCGAACATCAGGGCCATCATGGGCTCGTTTGGGAGAATGTCTCGAGCACACACAGCAAGAGGTCACCCTTTCTCTTATGCATGTGACTGAAACTGACATATGGAGACTAGAGGTGGTGAAACCATAGCTGGTTTATCTTGATCATCAGCATAAAGTCAGAAAACATCTCAGCATGCTCAGAGGGTGTCTGGAACATCATGGGGAATGTTCTCTGTGAACCCAGAAAGCACCAAGAATCATCTCATCCAGCCCATGCTACGACCATTACTCCTGTGTGGCCAAAGACAAATTGACCAGAGCGTTTGACCTACTACCAGGGAGCCACAACTGAAATGACCCCACCAACTGTGACCTAATGGGGCCATTTGTGGACTAAAGGAAAAAGCAGGAGGCAGCAACTTTCACAGAAAATCTTGAAGGGTGGTTTAACAGATGTTAGATTTTAGCCCATTGGTCTAGTAATTTGAGGGAAATAAATAGACTATAGAACAGCATTGGTTTGAACTGCCTGGATTCACTTATAGATGGATGTTTTTTCTCCCCATGGGCTCCATATTTAGAGATTTGACCACCCCTGATTGTGGCTGGTTGAGTCTGAACCCACTGGTTTGAAGCACAGGCTATAAATTACATGGATTTTCAATTGTAAATTGGGGGTGATCAATGTCCCCTAGTCCCTGGGTTGTTTAAAGGCCAACGACTTATTACCTATGCCACGTAGAGAATATATTTTTGACTTCTTATTCATGGATAGATACACATATAAATATACAAATAGATATTTTGACAAATGCATTTTTAAATCAAGTATGTTTAATATGTGGTTGAGACTTTCTGGCATCCTGCTGGAGCAAACCCATTAGTGAAGCCTTAGTACTTAATCAGAAATTTATGTAAGCTCTGAAAAATAAAAGAAGAATTGCAATTTTGCAAATAGCAATAAGGGCATGAATTAAAAATGAAAATGACACCCCCCTAAAGCAGTAAAGTTGAGGCTAGAGAAAGTTGGGCGATGCAACAAGGAAAATCCAGGGTGGACTTCGGTGGTGACCACAGTTGTAATGTTTGCTGAGTGTCAAGACTATGTGAGCTTTTAGCCTGAATGCATCCTCTGAGAATCATCTGCTGGCTGGTCATCGCCATGATGTCCATCCTACAGGCTGGTCCAGGGTTTCTGGAGGCCATCAGGAAGGGGAGGAGAGCCCAGCCTCTCCACCTGCTCTGCTTTCAACCAAACACCTCTAATTTAGGGGATACAGTGTGGAGGCAGGTCCTGTCCATTTCTCCTCATCCCTTTCCCAACGTACCACCTCCCCAAGAAGCCAAGGCCCATAGCAGGCCCCAAAGAACACCTTTCCTTGGGTTCTGTCCACACTACACTGAGCAGAAATTCCTACGCGTTCTGACACCGCCATCACTCTCATCGGTATCATGTCGGCTGTTGGTGAGTGGAAGCTCACCATCAAGAACTAGGAACTGGCCACATCAAGTACTGTGAACATAAAAATCTATCTTTTGAAACACATTCTAAATTGATGTTCCTAAAAGGTAAGTCAGATCACACTGCTGGAAATACGAAGCAAGAATGCCTTCTCTTTTCCTTCACTGGTTTTTTTTTTTTTTTTTTTTTTAAATGCCTGCTATTATCTGGGAGGAAATTGCTGCATCTTGTTGCTTGGATTTGCTGTTCTTTCCCTGAGCTCACTCATGAATGGCATTTCCACTTTCATTCACGCCTGTGTGGGTCACAATGGGTTAATGTAAAAGCCCTGATCTCCCTGCCGGGGAGCCCTGCCTTGGAGATACAACTAATTATCTGGGCTCTGGGAGATCTCTGAGCTCATTTCAAGGTAGATCAGAGATGATTTCTGAAAATGTATTCATCGCTGGGTGGTTTCTGCGGGAGGAGGAAGGGAGGCACTTCCTTGGACTAATTGGGGTGCTTGTGTGCAACGAGAGAGAGAGAGACAGAGAGAGACAGAGAGTTCTTGTGATCTGTTCTGTTGTAGGTGTTTATTTTTTATTCTATAGCAGAAGCTTGTTATCATGAGAAGATTTAATACATTCATGGACTTTGCAAATCAATCAAATAATTAGTAGTTTATTGGGGTGAAAAGGACTTTTTATGTTGTAGTTCATGCAGCTAATGAGAGGGGTCAGGCAGGGGAGGGGTGAAGTCAGTCAGGCCAGGGAGGCAACAGGCAGGGGTGGGGTTGAGGAGAATAGGAGAACAAGTTGCCCAGCTCAAAGGGTTGCTCTTCTCACCTCCATCTGCCTGGTGCTATGTGGGGATGTGCCCTTTCTTTTCAAAAGAAGCTGGATTTTTATATGAAATTAATTGGCAGCTAAATTCAAAAGAGCCTCCGGGTCCTGCAAGATAGAGATGATCCT
The DNA here is from genome assembly GCA_004024945.1 of Uropsilus gracilis. NCBI lineage: Eukaryota > Metazoa > Chordata > Mammalia > Eulipotyphla > Talpidae > Uropsilus > Uropsilus gracilis. The sequence continues at coordinate 101,568 of PVHY01002011.1, forward strand.
GTGCATTGGACAGCACCTTGGGTCAAGACTGCAAAAAAGTTCTCATCACCACGAGTTGCCTCTTCTGGACATGCTCACAAAAAGGGGGGTGGATTCAATAGTGGGTCCCACAAACTTAGGACTTTCTCTTTTCTTCTTGGAAGGAGACTGGTTTTTTTCAGAACTCAGCTCCTACAGGGTGAAGTGACATACTCCGATGTCCAGTCCCTGCACCCTGCGGAGTGACCACCAGGGAAAGCACTATCAGAGCTGATAGTCTTTGCTGTCACTTTCTCTGCACTGCATAGAGTGGGGGGAAGCTGCCATGGACAATTGTGTGGGTCATGACTATTCAGTTGTGGTGGGTCTTATCCCCATTGCAGACCCCAGGGCTGGGCAGTACTATTGCACAAGCCCTGTGAGAGACCGATGTTACTCATTCCCAGATGGACGGTGATCCAAACGATTGGCTGTATGCTTGGTGGATCTGAAGATGCTCAGATCTAGCTTTCCTACTTGATGGTGACCTTGAGAGAAGGGAGTTTGTCTTGTTCATCCCGGTACCAGTGGTTAGCATCGTGCTGGGCACACAACAGACCCACAATAATTTTTTTCTAAATAAAATGACCAGGAAGCAGCCGAAGCATATTTTTGGAGACTGGGAGAAAAGTTAGGTATAGAGGTAGAGTCATGAGTGGCTGCCTGAAGTCATGGGAGTAACGGGTCCTGGGACGAGCATGGCAGAGAGATCCCAGGGCTGATGGAGGCAGAGAAAATGAGCTCATGCAGGAGGCTGAGGAGGAATGGCCATGCTCTGGAATCCAGAGCAATGTTGTCACGAAGAGCGGGGACCCACCTCTGTATGCCCATCATTAGCACATCATAAGTATTCTCAATAAATATTTGGTGAACCAATGCCCGAATTAAACAGTGGGCATCGACACTGTCTTGCTCAACTCCCAGAGAACGAAGACCCCCCTGGGCTGGAGAGAGGCAGCTGCCGAGTTGCTGGTACCTTTGGAAAGAGCAAGATGGTCTTCACAGAGCGACGGTGGCAGGAATCTGACTTTCCTGGGCAAAAAGAGTCAGCCCGGTGGACCCAGGGCAGCGCTCAATAACTGCCCACCCTGCTGCGGCAGAGTTGATGTTTCTCTTAGGTCTGGCATGATACCCACAGCCAACTACTGGAATACTCATTCTGAGCATTAGATCTGTCTGTCCTCCGTAACCAACACGAGTCTCTTGGCACTCTCACCTAATTACTTTTGCATCAATCTGCCCAGCCATCTTCGGAGTGCTGCGGAATACTGTATGAGTTAAAATTTATTTGACAGTGATTAACTCGGAAACTAGAGAAAACTATTTCCAATCAATATAATTAGTGTAGAACTGGAAAATGCACAAAGCGATGGATATGTAGGGGAGGGAGAAATGGGCTAGCTGGATGTGGGGGGAACTACCAAGGTTTCACAGGGAGATGCCCAGGGTCTCAAACCTCAGGCAGGGGGAGGGAAGGAGACAGCCATGGTGGAGTTCAGAAGAGAGGGATTTTTTTGTGTTACCTTGTTCTGGTGCAGGAGCTAGGAGGAGCTCTTGGCTGTGAGCTCGTGCGGTAAGCAAGAGCAATGAGCTTGTCTTGGTAAGGTTGACTCTTTATAAAATGAAAGTGGAGAAGTCCACAGACTTCTATGACACACAGAAATGTAGATAAATGTGAAAAATGTTCACGACATGTCACTAAAGAGAAATGACACATACAATGCTGGGTTTTAAGGAACACGTGGTATTCTTTTCCTTGCTAAGAAGTGAATCTTAGCAATAAGCAGATGTATAAAAAGTAAAAGAATTTTTTTTTGAGACTAGGTTCTCACTATTTTTGCCTTGGGAACCACAGGTTCATGTTGCTTAGGGTACCACGGACTCAAGCAATCCCCAGGTTTAGCTTCCCAGGTAGCTGGGATTACAGGTGCATGCCACCATGCTCAGCTATGTTTTTTGGGACTATGTCTTGCTATGTTGCCCTGAGTAGGCCTCAAACTGTGATCCCTGGTCCCAGCCATGCCTCATCGGCTGGTACTTACAGGCACGTGCCACCGTGCTTGGTTAAAGTAAAAGATGTTGTGAGGTGCTCACTCACGAAAATGTTAGCCTGGTGACAACTGGCCATGTGTCCTTTGTACTTTTTTTTTCTGGAATTTCTGCTTTGCCAGTTATGACTTATAAATTAAAAAAAAAACACAATAAATAGAATTCAAGCTGAACATTCCCCAAAGGAAGCTTTTGAATGGCACACTTCACAACATGGAAAATGATATTTGTTAAGTGAAAAAAAGGAGGTTGCAAATGTGTTATTTGTGGAGTGAGGATATGTGCAGCCGTGTAGAAGGCTGTGCATGCAAATGACAATGCTTCTTGCTGGTTGGTGAGCCTGGGGCAATTTTTAGTCTCTTTTTCTGTATTCTCCCTTATAATAACTAGACTCATCGTTGCAATCCAATTCGTAAAAGTAATTAAAATTTCTGTTATCATATCTACACGTTACGTCGTCATTGAAATGATTAATAAACATGGATGTACACCAGGATTCAGAAAAAGAGTCTAGATTGGGAAGAAGAATTAGAAGTATTCTGTAAGATTTCACAACCTTAAAATCTTCATATGGGTGGCCTTGTTTTGCTTCCTATTTTCATGCGGCAAAACCCTTAAAACTTTGAGAAAGCCCTGCTTGGAAAATGTCCCTTCCCTGCTTAAAATCTTCCCAGTGACCCCTGTTGCATTGGAATAAAACCCGAAGGCCTGCAGCAGACTTAGCCTTGGATGAGCTGACTTTGCTTTCCCTCTGTCCTCGCTGGACCCTGTGCTGCTGGAAGGCACTCCCCCCACCCGCCCTAGCCATCCCCGTGTAGGCACAAGCTGTTCTCTGTGCTGGGACCTCTTCCCCACCCCACCCTCCAGACACCTACACAGAATTGAGGTACCAGCTGAAATGTCACTTCCTTTCCTATCCCCCTGCTTCCCCGTGTAGTCACTCATATTTATACATTCTCAGCACATCGGACCTCTTCTATTAAAGGACCCTGGCACCACTGCTTGTCACTGCTTGTTTAGCTGTCTGTGATTCCCACCGGGTTGTGTTCGCCACCAGATTCCTCATGCTTGGCACTGTGTCTGCAAAACCTGAGGTGTTCCTTGGAGGTTGGTAGAACAATGAGTGAACCAGAGGATGCTGGTTGGAAGCCGACTCGAACAAAAAGGGAGTACCAATAAGGCTCTCCTCATAAAGCAGTCTCGGGGAAGGAAAGGTGGGCAATGCTTTCAAGGTTCCCAAAGGTTTCATAATGCCCAATAGCAGCAAAGCTCAGGGGAGCCACAGGCCTGGGGTCAGCAGCTCTAGGCTACGCAATAGGACAGATGCCTCACCGGGGATACGTCCTTAGTCCTGGGAAGCAGGGAGCACCTGGTAGAGGAACCTGCTTGGGCCAAGGCCTGTAGGCTGGGAAGATTCACTGTTGGGGAGGCAAGAACCTTGTGTGAGTGGGGGCGGAGGAGGAAGGTGAGGTGGGGAAATGCAGGAAGTGACATAGGGAAAAGACTTGAGGTCCACCCTGCAAAAGCCATCTCGTCCACACTTTGGACTTCAGGAGACAGGGACCCAGCCAAAACTGGTTTAATTTATTTTAATCAGGAGCAATATCGGTTAGCTCTGTCATAGGTGACATGTAACAGTTCTGCCTTCAGACCACACAGAGGGGCGTGATGGCGGTTGAAGAGGACTCCCAGCATTCGGTATGAAATACTAAGCTATTTCATTCAAATCTGTTATAGGAAACAAGCTTATAAACAACGTTTACAGGCAGTGTCACTTGGCAGCAGACACATTTCTGTTCTGTTGAAGCTGTTTTAAAAATTTATAGCAAGATCAACATTATAATGCCAATGAAGAGAATTAAAAAAAAATAAAGAAATGGAACCACCAGTTGGACACAGGACGATAAAACAAATCTTGCATTGAAGAATTACTATGAAAGGGCCTCTTAATTATTTTTAAATGAAAATACATGCTCATTGTTTAAAAAAAAGGAGAAGAAGAGACTTTACAAAATAGATTTCAATTAAAAAAACCAGTATTTACTGCTCCCCACTCCAGCCTCTTTCTCAGAGGTGGCCTATTTGAACTCTTTTGAACTATTTCTGTAGTGGTGGCTCCTGTTTCTCTAAATAATATGCAAAACTGGCTATTTCTTGCTCTACCATCTGTGGACACTGCCTACCTGTTAGCAGGCAGGCTGAGAGGTACCCCGGGAACCCCAAACCTGCCTGCTCTAAATGGGTTCTGCCATCTACCGCATAAAGACAAATATACTCTCAGTGTCTAAAAACCTTCAGTAGAAAATAACTTGATCCCATAAGTATGCAATAAAGAAAAAAAAAGAATATCGTTAAACTCGTTTCCAATTAAAACACCCCAAATTACCCGTCCCCTGATGGGTAAACGCCCAGCCAAACAGGGTTGGCCCCAAACAAGGTCACCGAGCCCTGAAAGCTGCCACAAGCCTAAGGCATCTTCTGGTGGGGACACCTCGGAAAGGGGCAAAAGGAGCCAGGCCAGTCCAGGATGAAGGGAGCAAAATCGAAATACAAGTCAGGTAGACGCTGCCATGGTCAACCGGCACCTGGGCCTCAGCCATGTCTGTCTCTTCAATGTCTCCTTCCACGTCTCTCAAGTCCGAGCCTGAGGCCGAGACACAGCACAGCTTCTTCACATCTCTCTGCTCCAACTGCCTCCCCCTCCTTTCCAGGTCTCCCTCCTCTTCTTCAGTTTCCCATCCCCGCTCAGCTCCACCTTTCTCGGGTGGGGCAGGGGGCCTGGGGCCTCCACTCTCTATGGCTCTCGCACCGTCACAGACCAACTCAGCTGTTCTGGCTGGGAATGTACCCCGTTTCCAGCTGTGTCCCTTCTCCTTCCCATCTCCCCGCATTCCTAATTGCCTTTGTCATTCTAGGAACAAATTGAAGCTGAAAATTTAAATCCTAGGCCCCTGCACCTGCGAGGCTGCTGAAGACCCCAAAGTCAGGTGGGCTGAGAAAGGAGGCTGGCGGGTGAGGAAGGATGAAACTGTGGCGACCTTGTACAGGACTCGCTTTCTCCTAACCATCCTCACCTATAGACCAGCTGGTGCTCAGCTCCGCCTTCAAAACATGGCTGGAGTTTGCCTCAGACTCCTCAGGCTCCCGCTGCCCAGCTCCATCAACGTGCACAGGCCCCAGGAAGTGCTGGGGTAGGTGAGGAACATCAGGCAGGCTGGGGAGCAAGACCGTGCAGGGGATTTAATGGATGCAGGGGAGAGGGATGGTGGGTGGGGAGGAGTCAAGCAGAAGTGGAGGCCCAGGCGTGGGGGTGCAGGTTTTGATGGGAGGGAATGCTGGCTCATCAACAGGTTTTGAGCAGAGGCATAAGGCTGCCTGACTTGCGTTTGAAAGAACGCCTCATGCATAGAAGCAGGAGCAGGCCCAGGAAGGCCCATGAGATGCTGACTGCTACAAGATAGGCAGGGGAAGATGGGCCAAGATGGAGCCTTCAAAGGATCCACCATAGGGACTTCTGTAGGGGCCTCCAAAGGGGTCCCCCTAGGGCCATCATAACGGTCTTCATAGGGGGCCTCCATAGGGTCTATACAGGGGTCTCCATAGGGTTCACTATAGGGGCCTCTATGGAGTCTACCATACAGCCCCCCCCCCCATATACCCAGAATAACACCTGACCATGTGTCTGGGTACCTCTGGAAGGCGAAGTGGACACATAAGCGTGGACACTTAAGCATCAGGTGGGGAGTCTGAGTGCAAACCCAAGCCCTCTCCATCCATCCTGAGCTCCCCCCAGAGTGCAAAGTTGAGCATTTGCTGATCTGGCAGATGACAGGCTGAAATATTGGTGTAATGCCCCAAGGAAAATGTGAGGTGAGAAATAGTGGTGCTACAGATGTTATTAGTAATAGTTATTGTTTTTAGGGGTGCACCCAGCGCTGGGTGGGGCTGGCTGCCTCCAGTGGGTACATTAATTAAGGTGTAGGCTAAGCTGTTGTAGATCCTGAAAACAGAGTGGCTTAAATAGAGTGCAAGTCTATTCCTTTTTCATGGTTTGGTGATGGGGAGGATGGCTTCGCCAACCCCAACACAGGGCTTCCATCTCTCAGCGCAGCTGCTTCAGGTGTTACCACCACCCAGCCTGCATAGAAGAGGGAAAGCACAGGTGTGTGTACTTATCAGTTTTTAAAGTCAACCCCAGAGCTATGCATTATGGTACCCCAGCTCCAAGCAGCCACTGAGCTCTTGAAATGAGGTTGGTGAGACTGAGGGAGTGGATTTTATATTTCAATTAATATTTTTAATTGGGAATCAGAAAACTTTAAAGCATGTTTGTAAGGACATATATATACATATATATATAATTTTTCAGCTGTGAATTTTATGAAAAATCCAGATCAACTATATCTGATGAGAATGCAGTGTCTGGTGCAGGGATCAAAAAGCTGTGGTATTATTTACACAGTGGAATACTCAGCGATCAAAAAAGACAAACTCATGTCATTTGCAGCAACTTTATGCTAGCCGAATTTAGTCAGAAGGGAAAAGATAAAACATTGGACGGTCTCACTTATATGTGGAATATAGAGAAACCAAACAAACAGTTGAGAAAAAGTCAAAACTATAGAGGTGATCATAGTACTAAAACACACAGCAAAGGAGGGGGAAGGAGGGAAAGGAAAAAGAGAAGGAGGGGGAGGGCTGGAACGAAAAAAGGAAAAGGAAGAACACAAGGGAATATGGTGACAGTTCCTGGGTGACATGGTTGCAGCAGAACTATGGGGACTATGATGTAAGAAGAAAGTCTTAATTAATTGATAAATTAAGACTTAATTAAGACTTAATAAAAAAGAAAATGCAGTGTCTGTGTTGAGATAGGCTCTCAGAGTAAAATATCCACTAGGGTTTCAAGATTGAATATGGGAGAAAGAACGTAAAATATCTCATTTATGATTTTATTTATTTTATTGTTGTAAAGTTTATATTTATATAATATATATTATATATAGAGATTGATTGGGATAACATTGGTTGATGACACAATTTGATTCAGACATATAGGATCACACCTCTTCAGATACATGTTTTGGCACACCACTGCCAAGGTAGGTATAGTTTTCCAAACTTTCGTTGGAAGAAGAAACATAAATTATTTCTTTTTTCTTTTTTAAAAATACAACTGCTAGGAAACTCAATGTAGTGGCTGACACTGTTTCTCTATTGCACTGTGCTGATACTCCTGGAAAATGTATACACATAGCTTAAACTTACATCCCATTGGCCAGAAATCACTCCCTGGACAATTATCTTTCTGTTTACTCTGAAAAAGAAACACACATACAGCTCTTTCCTATTACACTATAGACAGCTCTGCTAAATCGCACCTTAGATTTTGATGGCACGTTATTTGCATTGCATACATACCATTGTATGATTTTTATAAGAACCGGCACTCAGTACAGTGCCTGACTCATCATGATGCCCAACAAACATTTGTTGAATAAATAGATGAATAAATTAAACCATGTAGGTGAAGATAAAAGGAGAGCTGGAATATATGTAATCCACTCATCCAACAAACACTTGAGCATATTCTGTCTTAGATACTGAGCAAAACAGCAGTAAACAAAGCAGATAAAAATTTCTATTCTCTGGAGGAGTGAAGATTAAAATAAACTAAAAAGTCTGTAACAAAAACTATGGAGAGAAAAAAATACAAGAGGATGGAGAGGCAGAAGGATTGAGTGAGCAAAGAAGCTTCTTTAGGGAGGTGACTTCTGTCCAAAGACCTAAGTGAAGTGTAGGAGCTAGACTTGGAGACACCTGGCAGAAGGAACAGCAAGTGCAAAGGTCCTGGGGCCAGAATGTGCTAGTGTTTGTTATTGGATTAACAGTAAGAAGGCAAGTACACAGACCTGTGATCAGAATGTGCTAATGCTATTGGAGTAACAAGAAGGTAAAGTGGCGCAAAGGGGTGGGCAGGAAGGATAGTGACAGAAAATTGAGTCACACAGTAGACAGGGGTCAAACCACTTAGATTTTATCTGGGAGAAGGAGGCTGTCTTGAAGATTGTTCTCTGAAGCTCTTTAGAATTGTTGCTGCACCTCTTGTAAGCTATTCTTATCTCAAGAAACAAGAAGATAGATACAATTTGGGCCCCAGTGGGGCAAGAGCCAAGCTTTCTCTGTCTTTTGGTAAAGGGTTTTCCAAAATTGGTTTACTTAACTGTGTTCAGCATCTCCACGTTTCCTTTTTGGCTCACTGAAGAGGAAGCAAAGCACCATTTTGGGCTTCCTTCCAGACTTGGAATTAGTTTGTTTTCTATCTTTTATCACAAACATCCTGCTGCCCTTTGCCAGTCTTCCTGGTAATGGAACCTTTTTGTTTTGTTATATTTTAATCTGCTTAGTGCATGTGGCTTGTCTATCTGGCCCCACAAATCACTGGTTATCATCACAGTCAATGGTCTGTGTCCAGCCAATTTCACAGACAAACACCTCTTTCCTGGTCACAGTCCCTGATGTGGGGAAGTCTGATTTACAAAGTCAATAAAAATGCATTTGGGGAATTACTGGACCTGCTGGCTTAATAGATGAGATTAAAATCTCCAAGTTTAGGACAATAAGTCATTTAACACATGTGAAGTGGGAAGTGGGTTTTGGAAATGTCAGCTGGCCAGAGGCAGGTACCACTGCAAGGGGATTTCTTGGAGACAAAAATTCTAATGGATCAATTGCCTTCTTGCATTTCCTTCCATGGCCTGGGGGACAGACACCATAACACCACAGCATATTTGATAGGTCACTTTGGAGAGCAGGCAGGTTTTTGCTGTGGTTTTTTTTTTTTTTTTTTTTTTTAGTGGAAGATGATGTCAAACAAAAAAAGTGGGGGATTTTAGAAGGATTAATTAAAAGTTTTCCATCTTCCCTAATGAATAAGTGGTTAGCATAGATGCTATAGCTTGGCTTTCCTGGAAGTAGGGATGGATGAGGAGAGCAAAACTGGGCAGAGGGAGCAACTGGGTAGTGATGCAACTGCAACAAACACTTCAGCTGCTTTCAAGGGAGCTGGGATTCAAACCAGGGACCTGACTGCTGCCATGTGGTGCAGGAGGCAAAGGGTGTGTGTGTGTGTGTGTGTGTGTGTGTGAGTCCTGGAAACTGTCTCTATTGATTGCTGTCCATGGCTAATGCTGCCTGAAACTGGGGTGCATGTCACAGTATCCACTATAGTAGACATTTTAGAAAACCGGATGAAGAAAATAAAACAAATATTACCCCAGATCTGCCCAAGCAATAAAAGGATTATGGTCTTAAGCATACACCTTTTTAATCTTTGACATCATACAGATAGATGTATGTATTTAAAATGTGTATTATGCATGTGTAGGTACACACACCTGCACATTTACATCCAGCTGTATGTACAAAGATGGATCATACTAATTTGTGTCTCATCTTTTTGTGAATATAGTCTAAATGTTTTCTCTGTTAGTCAAGATTGAGATAGACACAGGTCGCTTTTCACCCTGCAAACTGACAACAAAGAATTTTCATTAAGGAACTAACCTCAGATGTACAGGTAAGATATTTATGACAGGGTAATAATAGGTATATTATATGTGTAATACACACAATTACTATATACTTGTACAATCCAGAACAACCGAACGTCCAACAATAAGGGTCTGATTAAAAACAATCTGAGTTAGCTTTACCACAGCTATTGTACTCAGACATTTATTTTAATAATGTGTGATTCTGTGCCCAATTGATGGCGAAATATTGAAGAAAAGAAATAGGATATAACACACCACCCTTTGTTGGGAAAAGTTTGTGTCCATTGCAAAAACAGTGGAATAGCTGCCAAAATGTTACCTTGGTTATATTTGAATGAGAATCACAGGTGCCTCTCCTTTTTAAAAATTCATTTCCCTGCACCCCAGAATTTTAATTTTATTATGAAAAAAATTTTTTGATTGGTCCCCAAATACTTTTGCCACTGAGTTATATATTTTGTTTTTATGCCCACTGAGGCATATGGATTTATAACATGGTATATGATTTAGGGGTACATGTCCACATTCTACAAATTATGTGATCACACCACATCCACCCCCAAAGCCCCAATAATCCCCCACCTTAGCCCACTGGGCCCTCTCCCCAGTTGCTCCCATCCCTTACCACCCACTCTGGTAGCCTCAGTTCTGTAGGCAGATTTCAAAAGGTTGGTTTTTTAAATTTTTAAAAAAATTATTTATATATAAATTTCACATCATTGTAATCCCAGGGATTTACTCACCCCACCCTCCCCACCGTTCCCCCCTTCCTCCCCTGCCTGAAGTTGGGTGCTTTAGTTTGATGCTTAGCTTGTTTTGACTTTTCCCCATGGCTTTTGTTTATTTTTCCCCTATATCCCATATATTAGTGAAACCATACGGCTTCTGTCTTTTTCTTTTTGACTTGTTTCTACGAATATGATTTCTTCTAAGTACATCCATGTTATCATAAAATCATCAAATTTTTCATTTTTAATTGTTGAGCAATATTCCATAGTGCATATATACCACATCTATTTCATCCAGTCCTCTGTTTGGGGGCATTTAGTTTGCTTCCAAGTCCTTGCAATTATAAATAGTGCTGCAGTAAACATCCAACCACAGGTGTTCCTTTGTACCCACATTGAGGTCTCTTTTGGGTAGATTCCCAAGAAAGCAGTAAACATCCAACCACAGGTGTTCCTTTGTACCCACATTGAGGTCTCTTTTGGGTAGATTCCCAAGAAAGCAATTGTTGGGTCAAGTGGTAGTTCCATTTTCATTAATTTGAGGGTTCTCCATACTGCTTTCCATAGTGGTTGGACCAGTTTACATTCCCACCAGCAATGTAAGAGTGTCCCCTTCTCTCCACATCCCTACCAGCACTTGTTGCCCGTTCTTTGAATGTGGGCCATTCTTACTGATGTAAGGTGGTATCTAATTGTGGTTTTGATTTGCATTTCCCTTATTGCTAGTGATGTTGAGCAATTTTTCATGTGCCTGTTGGCTATTTGTACTTCCTCTTTGGAGAAGTTCTTTTTAGTTCTCCCCATTTTTTGATTGGGCTTCTTGTTTTGCTTCAAAAGGTTGTTTTGTTTGACTTTTACCTGTTCCTTGGCTTTATTTCTTTATATTTCATCCATGAGCCAACTCATCTGGTATTTGTCATTCTCCTCCTCATTTATTTTCCTTAGAATCATCCTCCTAGTTCCACCCAGGTTGTTGCAGCCACTTTGAAAAACAGCATGGAAGTTTTAATTTTAATGCTTTGAGAACATTTGAGAACATAGATACCTAGCCTAGGTATCTAGCTGAAGAATACAAAAACAGTAATTCAAAGGGTTTTGTGCAATCCTATGTCCGTGGCAGCACTACTGCAATAGCCAAGCCATGGAAGCAACACAGATGCACGGAAGCAACTCAATGACAGAGTGGACTGAGAAAATGTGATCTATAAACACAATGGAATATTACTTAGTCATGAAAATGAACTCTTGACATCTGTGATAACATGGGTGGCCTCCAAATATGTAAAGTACCACTAAAAATTAAAAAAACTATTTAATGCATATGGCTAAACAGTCAATAAAGCAAAGTGGTATACTATGAAATTTACTTCTCTCCCATTACAGAAACTGCCCTCTTCCCCAGTTCTCTCCCAAGACAGGAATTACTCTGACTACTACAGTAGTTTCTTTTACATCTCTATAGAAAAGTTTTATGTAATATAAATACATGTATAAACACACGACTGAGAACATACTCCTTACTACTCAACATCTCCCCAACTAAATATATCTTGGAGAACTTCCCAATCGCAGCATATAGTCAATTTTGTTCTTTTAGTGCTTAACTAGTGTTTTCTCACCAGTGGGAGGTGGATGAGAATGAATAATTCCTAATATCATGGTTGAAGATATTTGTTGGATGAGAGTTTACTTAGGGGTAAGAGGCTGCCATTCTCTCCTGCCTTATCTGAAAGGAACCTCTCTCAACTCTTCCTTTCTTCTCTACACACATGTTCCTGATAGTCGAAAGAAGAAAGATGGAAGGTGTTGAAGAGGAGGGAAGAGAGGAAAGGAAGCAAAAATTAAAATGTAAAATCCCTCTCATCCCTTTCAACCTTCCTCATTGTTTTTCCCAGGGAATGAACAGACTCACTTATGCTGTACCAGGTGTTCTTCTAGAATATTACAGCTCATTTCTGCCCCTGTTATCTTCTAGCTGGGGGTATTGATTTCTAACGAGGTATAGGATTTAGGGGTCGAGACACTATATTTGTTTAGACACTAAACAATATGTCAGATGTCAACAGGTGTCTCAGACTCTTCCTCCAAGACTGTGATCATTGTCTAGATCTCCATGGGGGGGGTGTCTCTGTTCCCCTTTGTGAACCAACATGGGCCACACTGTGTAGGTCTGCTATCTTCATGGGCCACACTGTGTGGGTCTGATGAGGGACCCTGTCTCCTCGTCTCTCACTGGACTCTCCTGTCCTGTACTCCCTGCTCTCCTGTCAGTTTCTCCCTGGTGACACAGGCCAAGAACTGGCATACATATGAACTACCATCAATCCATGGGTGTGGACCTAGCAGGTATTTTACATTTGCATAGACTTTATAAGGGAGGCGCTATCATTAGCTCTGCCTTACAGATAAGAAATCTGTAGACCCCCGCAGGAGGAGAGGGGCCATGAGATGTGAGCCATGCAGGCATCCTTTCTTAGGCTTCCTTCATACCTTAATCACAACACAGAAACATGTGCCAGCAGATTGGCAACCTTGCTCTTTTTTAAAGTTGTGACTTAAAGCTTTTGTGATAAATATTCTCAGCATCACTGGTGTTTTACCCACTGGCTCTTGAATTTGTGCAACTGCAAATCAGTTAAATAATTTAACATATACTTCTAGCCCCTTCTCTCTTCCAGAAGCTTTGGGAGCACTGGGGAGGGGGATACAAAAATTAGGATGGATGGAGTGAATCTAAAGGTGGGAATGTCTGTAAGTGACCACGACAGAATGTAGATTGGATTATAAAGAGTGTGGCAGTAACAACAGTAACACAACATGGCATTTGCTGAGCGCTGACGGCAGGTTCCGTGTTCACCCCTAGACAGGTGTCACCTTGCACAAGTCTTGCAAGAACTCTGAGATTTTACAGACAAGGAAACTGAGGCTCAGAGGTCTGGCTCCTGCCTCACCTCGTGTTATGAGCTAGAACAACGGGGTGAGCAGTTAAATTTAATGTCACAGAAACACATCCCACCCCTAGAGCAAAAAAAAAAAAAAAAGATCCACAGTTCATCTGAAATTCAAATTAAAGGATGTGATCTGTAGTTTTATTTGCTAAATCTGACCACACAAACTCAAGGTCATCCAACAGGTATTTGGGATCCAATCCACATGAGTTTAGAGAAGGGGGCTTGAGACCACCGCCAGGCACCACCGCTGCTACACGGGACCCTCAGGCAGTCAGCGATCCAGGGCGCCTGGGGTCAGCTCTTCGGTCCTTCCTGCCCTCTGGGGTGATGCAGGTCCTAAAAGATGTCAGTGTGTGTGTGTGTGTGTGTGTGTGCGCGTGCGCGCATGCGTGCCCATGTGCAAAAATGGAAACAGGAAAGAAAGGAGACTTTTGCCACCTTTGCCCTCCAGGTGCGAGAAGACAGCAGCTAAGCAGCGAAATGAGTGGCTCTGATCTGAGCTGCTCCTCCGGAGGGAAATCAATGATTTAGTTAGAGCCTCGCATGCCCTGCGCTGCGGATTGGGGCCGTCCCGGCGGAGCGGCTTTGCAGAGCCTTTTTATAAACCAGCAACAATTTACACTCCAAATGAAGTCCTAATAAACTGCTGCCGCAGCCCTGCCAGGAGCAGGCCGGGTAAACACTTCCTTTTAATAAAACACATGCGCACTGGTCTCGGTGGGGCTGGAGCCGCGGAGCTGGGAGCACACCCAGCGACAGCCGCTGGAGCAGAGGGAGGGGTTGTGCTCGACCTCCTGGCCCAGGCTCTATCTGCTCCTGCTCAACCTGGGCTGTGCTTCTGGTCTCTATGTTCCCAGAGACCAGGGAAGTCCCAAGATGTCCCACGGTGGATGCAGGAATTCCAGAGTCCCCAACAGCGAATATGCTGTGCCTTGGTGCTGGCTCAGGATGGGGCAGCGTGATTATCAAGAACCCTGGCCTGGAGTTGGTACTTTGACTTCATGTACTTCTCTTTGCTGTGTGACTTTATTCTGCTTGCTTGGCCTCTCTGTGCCTTACTTGGTTATCTACCTAATGGGGAATAATAGCACCTGCTATAGCCAGGCCTGGCACAGTGCCTGACATAGAGCGAATGCTCCATGGTTACCGTGACTTGTTTTTATTATGAAGTGGCATTCTACGAAATGGCTATGAAGGTCTTTACCCATAATAAGTGCTAAGTCAATGGTATAATACTTATGAAATGGAAGGTATTAATATATAATGTATTATATAATGGAATGTATTAATATTTATATAATTGAATGTAATAAATAATAATTAACTGTATTCATTAATGGTAGAGCATTAATAAGCTCTGTCAAGAGAACCTTTACAACTTTGAGACAAAGTCACATTGCTAGCAAGTCTGCTCATTACCCTAACTCCATCTTCTTGAAGATATACGATAAATTTAACCCTGACAGCATTCAAATATTTGCCCCACTCCTCACTGTACCCTAAGTTAGATCTCTCTCAGGGAAAAATGCTTCAGTTCAATCTGTTATTTGTCCAGGTGTTGTACCAAATTCTTTTCCTCCCAAATTTAAGGTGGAGACTATAATACTTACCTTCCAGGATGGGCTAAGCTGGTGTATATGAAAGCTCCTACTGTGTTTGTAGCACACAGTAGGAGCTATCCCTTCCTGTCCTCCCAAATAGAGTAGACTGCTACTGTCTCACTTCTCAGGAGTCAGCCGTTGGGGTCACTGAGCATAGGCCTTGGAGCCAGATTGCCTGGATCCAAAGCAGGCTTTGTGACCTTGGGCAAGTTACTTTACACCCCACCATGTGTTTTTGTTGATTCACTGACATGGTCTAGAAAAAGTTCCCTGAACTCAGTGGACTAAGGTGGTAGCTACGCTGTGGTAACCCTCTCCCCCAAAACATATATAGTCAACTGATATTACAGTGACTGATATTACAGTTGACTATATATATATCAGTTGACAACTGATATTACAGTTGACTATATATTTGTCAGCAGACAAAAATGAACAAACAAATAAAAGCCTTGGATTACTATTGCTCCAGGCACATCACATAGAACTAGTATTCTAAAAGAGGGCACTAACTCTTCCTCGAGCACAGTGCCAACCTGCCAGCCTTGGCCCTCTCCTCCCTCCATACGTTCATTCTGAGCTCACGGTTTTCTCCACATGAGCTACCAGGAGGTTCCAACACACTTATCTTGTCCTCCACTAGCTATTATTTCCTTTGCACTCAAGCGCAGGCCTTCACATCAATCCCTATTTATTTCTGTCTCCATAGCCTTGTGCTGTGATTCCAGTTGTTCAAGGATCTCTTGAATGCTCCATCTGCCATCCCACACTGGCCGTGCTCCCTCTATTCCTGGCTTGTGGAGAAAGTAGGAGGTGGCAGAGCCGGAACTTGTAAATGGACTTAGGTTGCTCTCGCTTGCCCAAAACTCATGCCCCAGTTTTGGGGCAACTGAAGATACCACCCCTCTCCTATGGCAGGTCATTTGGTGACTTGTCAGTCACGGTGCTAGAGGGTTTCTGTTCCAACCTGGGCCAACTGGACTCTTAACACTGCAACTTATCGATAGGTAAGAATGACACAAGGCACACACCACACCCCAGAGAAAAGCTAGAGCTACTTCACGCTCAGAGCAACTACTTGGAATATTGTCCAGCAGACCCTGCTCTGTGGTCCCTCCTCATGCTGCCTTTTTCCTGTCTCTCTGGGGCCTGGTTCTTCCGCTTTGCTTTGATGATGCATAACCATAAGAAAGCTGTGCCACACATAGTCATGTGCTAATTGGGTCCCCCCAGATTCATGTTAAACTCCTAATATTCATAACTGTAGAATGTGACTGTATTTGGAGACTTAAAGAGTTAAGTTAAAGAGTTAACTTGAAATAAAACCAGTTTGAATGGTGTTCTAATAAGAAGAGTCAATTTGGACATATATGACCAATCAACCTGTGTGTGCTCAGAGGAAAGACTGTGTGATGGGCAGTAAGGCGGGGGGGGGGGCAGCTGTGAAGATAAGGAGAGGGACCACAGAAGAAACTGAAGCCATTGGCACCTTGACCTTGGGCTTCCAGGCTGCGGCACTGTGAGTGTTCATTTCTGTTGCTTAAGTCACTAGTAGCCTGTGGCATTTTGTTACTGCAGTCCTAACAAACTAGAAGACACACGGTCCTAAACCGTAGCCACTCAAAACTCTAAGCGTTTATTCAGGTCATGAACCTGTGGCTCTCCTAGGTGGGTCTCCTGGTTTGTTAGGTTTCCCTGCGAATCTGTGGACTGCTGAGCGTCAATGAAATGACTCTATAGGTCTTGGTGGGACTGTCTCTTGTGTTGGGAGACAGGGGGACCCAGATGGGGATTGAGAGATTTCTAGGGTGAACTCAACTAGGACAAAGAGGGTAACACAGCTGTGGTTGACATGTCTCATTCTCCAGCGAGGCAGCAGGCAGACTCTTCAGCTAAAGGCAGAGGAGCAAGGGGGAACCTGCTTTTCTAAATTTGCAGTGTTTCAACTGCTAACACCCCGCTGGCTACAGGGTAGAAGTTACAGGGTGGAAGGAGCTACAAAGTCACATTGCAAAGGATGTGCATATAGGAAGGAGGAGTGAACTGGACATTATTAAACCATGCAAGTACAGTGAACTCACTTAAAACCCCCTGATTAGTTCGTTTTATCATATCCTCCCTCCTCGCTGGTTTTTGTTGCTTATGACTAACGAACTTTCACTGAGGCTGCATCAAAAGGAAGAATTGACTTGTGTCTACATCCAAGTCTTGGAAGTTAGTGGACGTGAATCTTTCAAAATGGAAGCCATGGTCAACAGCCAAGAGCTGGCTAGAAGTCAAGTGATAGGAGAGGCTAAGAAAGACCCACTGGGTTTGCAAGCAAGTAGGTTATCTGTCACCTTAATAAGAACTGTTTCTATGGAGAAGAGTGGGCAGAAGCCAGATAGAAGTGGGCGAAAGGTGAGGAGGTGGAGACTGTGAGTATAGACAACTCTGAAGAATCTTGAGTGATGTAAAGCTTGGGGAAACTGGGGAGCTAGCGAAGGGTTTTTAAATTTGTGTTTACAAAGGGGAGAAATATGTGGATGGAGCTGGCAGGGTGGAAAACCTAATTCTAACTGAACAATGAACTTGCCTAGACTCTGCTGGGCTAATGAAGTCCCTCCCTTTTGCTGAACCCAAGGATTCTCTTTGCTCTGTGAACTTTCACGTCTCTGCATCAGCATCTAGCAACTTTCCTGATACCCTAAAAGAAATGTTGCCCATCGTTTCCAAAAATGTCCCATCTCTGACTTATTACACCATGTAAATATTGTCCCACCACACCCACACAAACTACCTAGGGTGGGAGGGACCTGGATACTGGTGGGAGGGCCCTAGATACTCGTGCAGGGTGAGGGGTTAGTCTCCTCACTTATGCTCTGGAGGAAGTTTTTTTACTTTCCCAGGCCGAGACCAACCTTCTTCAGCCTACAACCTATCGGGACAGTAGTCAACGACATCTTGCTTGTGTGGAAATCCTGGAAAACTCAGAAAATCAAAAAAGGAAAAAGGTAATACCCATGTAATTAAATCACATCTGGGGTGTAAGCAGCACCCCCCCTGGTGGTTGAAGTGGAATGGAAGCCACTTCCAACAGTAAGAATTAGGGGTGATTAATCCCAATTTGAGTCCACTGTGAGAGTTGGAAACAATTTGTGGAATACATACATACACTCCAGCTCCGCCACTTATTTGCTCTGTGAGTATACACAGGTGAATTCACCTCTCCATGCTTCCTCTTCATGAGATTGTGAGGATTAAATAAAACACCATCTGCAAAGTAGCGGGCTGCCCACCCAAAGAAGTCCTTCTTCTTTAAAGCACTCTCACTTACTAAACTATCCTCTTGGTCCAAAACCAAACTGTCTCTGTTCAGCTTCGTCATGCTGATCCTGCTACCATGTTTCTGCTGTGCCAGCTCCTCCAGTTAGACTCTGCAGCTAGGGGGCACTAGAAAGAGGCAGGGAAACTGGGAGAGGAAGATAGAATTGGCTTTTAACTCTGGCTTCTGCTTGTGTAAGCAGCTTCTTACGATACTTCTTTGGCCTGAATCCAGTCTCCAGTTTTCGCAAAAGTCACAGAACCAGTCTTACCAGAGACCCAGAACACCAACACCACCTGGCAGGGACCCTCTGCTCAGAGATTAGGGCTCCAGAACCACAGGCCCTTCCTCTGAGCTGCTTAGCTACGGTAACTCCAGTCTCTTCCTCTGTTGCCCCGCTCAGGCGGGGCTAGCAGCTTCCTGCAGGGGTTATCTCTGTGCCCCATTGATTATCTTTCCCCTCTTTCACTTGTGTCCTTATTGATTTTATACCCTGCTAAGAACTCCTTGTCCGAACCTCTGCATTCCAATGCAGCTGTGCCTCCTGGCTCCCGACAGGACAGCCGCTGATAAAAGCACACACAGAACTGCACACAGTGTATTTCCACGGGGTCAGTCCTAGAGTCCTGCGTTGTTTCTTTCCATGGACCCGCATTGCTGTGGGTTTTCCCAGGGCAGTGCTCAACTCTCCTGTCTGTGTGATCATCCAGGGCACCCCATCTCTGGAGAATGAACTCAAATAGAAAGCCTGGAGTGAGAGCTCCTGGTCTGGGAAATCACTTTCCTGAAGGGAAGGGCCAGGTCTTTTCATCCTTGTTCCCAGACTGGACCTAGGTAGGCCCCCACATAAAGCACTAGAGTTCAACACTCGAGTACACAGGACTTTTTACTGTTCTGTGGTCCTCACCTCCCGTGGGCCTGAAATCATTCACAAGATGAGCTGTGAGTGATTTCATGTTTTCTCAGCGGGTAAGAGGATGTGTACCCGTCATGAGTGGGAGAGAAGCTTCCCTCAACCCTGCTTGTTCCTCAGGTGAGGCACCGGACTTGGGTTTCCAAGCCTGATGGGTATTAAGACTATCATTAGCAAGCATTTCAAGAAAGTGTCCTTAAAATAAAGTAGTGCCATTTTCAGGAAATAGCAATGCCGTCTCGTTCAGTGGTTGACTAAAAGCTAAACTTCTGCTTTGTTAAGTGATAGGAAAAATTTGGGATGTTTGAAGTGATTCTGGTGGGGAAAGGCCTCCCACAGCCACCTGGAGTTCTGTGTCCCCTGAGGTAGTAAAATCAAATTAGCATAGATTACTAGTCCCTTGACAAATGAAAACTGGTTTGGAGACAGTGGGTGAGAGGCTTATGATGGTGGCAGGGGCTGGGAAGTGGAGGATGGTGGGTTTTATTAGCTTATCTCTCATAGAGTGGGGAAAAGTCATGAGGGATTTGTTCTTGATGAATATGTAATACTTAGCCCTAGACAAATGAATATTGCTTATCCAAAATGTGTGCCATGTTCAATTATACCTTTGGAGAATGGCCATTAATTGAAGGACCAGCATTGCCATTCCCTGCACTGAATCTCAGGTTCACCCTCAGATGTCTCCAGAGAAAGCTTGTCCATCCTGCAACGCAGGGCCCTGGGAAAAATTATGCTAGTTATAGGTGTGTAGACAATGTATGGGCAGAAACTCACTTGAAAGTTCTTAGGAAGTCTCTACTTACGAACCTTGACCAAAGGAGAGACACACATGAATACAAACCCCAACAGCCCATCTCTGGGGATGTGACCCAACTAGGAAGAATGAATTGCTCTCAGCCTGGGAGCTGAGAACTGGACTCTACATTGCCGGTGCTCTCCTGGCCAGTCCATTGCTTGCACACTTCGCCTTCATTGTCAAATAATCTAACAGGGAATCTGTTTTCTAAAATACAGTTCTTTGCAGATAAACATGACAGATCAAAGTCTGCTTGTAAGCCCTCGTCCCCTTCTGCATTGGGAGAGAAGGTTCTTGGCGACTTGGGGGTAACAGCTGGGAAGCTCATGTGTGGGAAGATGGTTTAGATTAGGGAGCTGCCACTACTGCCCAAGAGACCCCACGGGAGCTGGGGAGACTTATTCTTCTGATTTAAGCTAATTCCACATAGCCATCCAAGCCGCTGTGTGGGAGAGGCTGTAGGCTTTTTGAGCCTGTGTACCTGCACAATGAGAAAGCTCAATGTGAAGTTAAAAAAAAAAAAAAGGTCTGATCTGCCTGAAGCAGATGAAATAAACAGTAAGAAACAACCTTGGGAGATTTGCAAGACGGTCGCTGTGAGACAGGTGGGAGAAGAGGGCTGGGTAGAGCCTGCAGGTGGATGAAGAATGCGGACTGGTCAAGCATAGCATTAAGGTGTGGAAAGGGCCAGAAGCTGAGGTCCTTAGAGATATGTAGCTTATGATGCAGGACTCATCTTCACTTTAAATGATTTTCTCTCCTTCAGGAAGCAAAGCGAAGGAGGCTGGGCAGAACCAGCTCTTTCCAGAGGCAAACACATCCCCAAAGAGGCAGCTATTGGTCTTGACTGATCTTGGTCACACCATCTGCCTGAATTTGATAAGAAGACATCTCTATTCTAGTTTTTCTGTGGGATGCATGGTGTGTGTGCATGCGCATATGTGTGAGATGGAGAATAGTTGTAGTCACTATTGCACTGGGCATTGCTGAGTATTTACTTAGAATGAATAATGTGATAACACAAACAAGAGATGTGAGCCGTGTGTGATGACGCGGCCATCAGAGTCCCCGTGCTGCACTCCCCGCCCCCACCAGCTTCCAAGCGACTGACACCAGCCCTCCCATCGGAACGCGATGTCCAACTCTGCTGGTCATCACAACGTGATGTTCATGGTGTTCATCTCTGCCAGCTCACAGAATTGGGCTGCCAACCTGGAAGAGCAGTTACCCCGGTGCTTTGCCAGGAACAGGGGTCAGTTTAAGTAAAGCAAGTTACCTGGGTTAGGGAATAGCGGTCAGCAAAGAATAAACTGCGTTTCTTGCCTTGAATTTAGCTTCTTGACAGATAGTAGACGAGAGACGATGAGGAAAGAGTATGTCCATCAGGCCCTGCTCAGAAGTTCACGTTCAAGTTAGACCAGGTTGAGAAGGACCACATCTGCAGGAGCATGGCTAGGGTGACGGGAGTATCAGGAATCTCGCCTGACCACGGTGGTGTTGTCCCTTCTGCACACCTGAAGGGGTAAAGGGAGGAAGAGCGGTGCAGAGCCAGCCCGTGGGGGGGCAGCTTCTGCTGAGGGACAGAGTCAGCCAGAGAGTGAGTGATCATGGAGCTGTTGGGGTCCTTGGTGAGCCTAGGCTGCTGACAGGGGCTGGGCCAAGTCTGATATCACAGGGTGACTTTCTGGGGAGCAGAGGTCTTGGGCAGGGGAACCCAGTCTCCCCCTTCACATATGTGAAGGGTGAGGGGGCTGGCAGCCTCTGCTGGGGTGCAGGCTTGGAATGGGAGGGTCCCTTTCTGGTTTACTTCCACTGCAACCTGGCTTGAACTGAGAAGGAGGAAACCAGAAATCTAGATGCAGACATCCAGGAAAGGAAGGGAGCAAATAACGGCCCTGGTACACTCAGCTTCTGGGCGGGACCGGGAGTACGCATGGTTGGAACCACAGAGATGTGTGCAACGTGAGCAAAGCCCCCCCCCCTCTCCAGCAATGGGAGGAAAGGCACAGAAGTTGTCACTGCAGCGCCATGGCAGAACTGTGAACTAGGAGAAAGAGAGGAGCCGAACCAACCACCTGCTGAAGTCTGGCCCCACTGGAGAACATATCCACTGCCAGTGATGGCGAGTTGGGTTCCCAAGTCAAGATACCAGAACTACACAGAACAGAAGCAGCACCAAGGGACAGACATATGCAAAGATACAGCTAACATGACCGTCGCCTCCACCATAGAAAGTGCCACAGCAAAGGAGAGTGAAGAATCACACCACACATCCTCTCTGTGATAGGTTCCTGACCTGCAAGACCCGGCTACCCCCCTCGCAGAAAACTCTGGAGAGCCCAGCAGCTTGGACCGCTGCATTCCAGGAGTGCAGGTCCTCACCTAGGAAAGAGGCCATCACTCCAGGAAAAGGAGACCAGTGAACCAAGTATCAACCAAGACTTACAGCAAGAGAGAAGGTGGAGTAACCGGAGCGAGGAGAGGGGGAGAGAGGGAGGAGGGTGATATAGAGGGTCATAGAGTAACTAATAATGCTACAAATATGACCAATGTTGTATGAAAATTTAAAAAATTAATTTTAAAAAAGATTTAAAAAAAATTTTTGGCCAAACCCAACTGGAATGAAGAAGCTTTGGAAACTCAAGGACACGACTCACATAGCCAGCTCTGGGGCAGAGGACAGGGCAGAAGCAGTGGAAGGAAGATCAGAGGGCCAAAGGGAGACATCTGACATAGGGAATGGAAGCAACAGATGCTTGAGGATTTCTAGGGCTTTTCTTGTGTCAGGTCTAAACTTCAAGAATCGTTTTCTACACCATCAAGTCACCAGCCCTACTTGTTTTAGGTAAGGAGATGGAGAGCCTGGAGGGACTGTCATCCCTACTGGGAGCCCAGGGAACACTGCGAGTGGACTGGGCTGGGGGTGGGCATTTCTGGTCCGTGGAGAGGAATCAGCTTCTACTAAAGGAACAGAGAATCGGGAGCACTTGATGCTTTTTGGCAGCTCCGCAAAGACAGGATTGAATCTGCTTTGTCCCTTGAGGATCATACACTATTCAAGCAGTGTCTGCATACAGTAAGTTCTCAGTAAAACTGCATATAGTGGGCAATCAGATTTCACATCCCACCTAGGACCATTCTGTGTATTTCTCAGCCTTGGCCTTCCCAGGAGGGTGAGGTATCCTGATCTTTTTAGAAACTACTTGCAGAGAAACCCCCACATCAGAGGGACCCTCATGGGGAAAACACATCCCAGTACCACTCTAGGATTTCTGGACTCAATAAAACCTAAAGCCTCTCCCCCAGCTGTCTCCTTCTTGGCAGCTGGAAATAACTCTGGGAACAAGTGGCTTGCGTCTCTGCATATTTTGCACTTGGCAAATCAACAAGCAGTTGGATTAGAGGATTAGGCACTGAAGGAATGGCTAATGGCTTCTGCGAGAGGCTGCACAGAGAATAGGAAGTGGTGTCGGGGGACACACTTGACTATGAGTTTATGGAGGCAGGTCTCAGGTGTTGGTCCTGGGGAGGCCCTGAGAATGGGGAGCAGATAGATCTATTCCTCTTCTTTCTTGAAGTACTACTTGACTCAACCCCTCAACCCCTGTCCTGTGAATTGCTAAATTAGAGCAAAGGGCCAAAGACTTGCTCTCACTTAGTCAGTTAATGAATATCTATGAATCCTATGCCAGGTGTGTACCAGGGTAGAAGACAAGACATTCTTCCTATCCTCACTTGAGCTTGCAGTTGGGAGTATATATCAGAACTACATAGAATTGGTTTGAATACAGCTTCTGGGGAACATGCCTAGATATTCCAATGTAGCTGGTCTTGAAGGTGGACCAGGAGTCTTCATTTGTAAAAACAAGCACTGGGGTGATGCTAATGCAGTTGGACTTGACCATTTCTGGAGAACCAACGAGGCTAACAGGACTCTTATGTTGAGAAAGAGTCCCCAGGTCAGATCATGCTTTCCCAGCTTGGAGTTCTGCCTCATTTTAAGGCCATTAGGTTCTCAAGTAAGCAGAAAGGGAGAAAAGTCTCTTATTACCAACATTATTCTTGAAATTGCTCTGGAGCACACCATGTTGGAAGTTGTTATAATATCTTTGAAAAAGACCGATCAGCCTATTTTCCTCCACTAAAGGGAGAAGTCTCTTGTTTCACCATTGGGCATCAAATGAATGGTTGACTTGGAGAGCCTGCTGTTTAGAGAGTACTGATCTTTCATCCATCTAGTGTGATATTTTCTTCAGAAGAGATGCATAAGGGATAGTAGATGGAAGGTACCATTTTGGATTTACACTGGAACACACATTTATGGAATGAAGTGGCAGGAAGAAATTGGACTGTTTAAGTTGTTATTTCTTTTTCTTTTTTTCAAGTCCAAGGAGTTCTATTTACAGAAATAAGTGAACATACGGTACAACTCCATAGTTCTAGATAAGTCTTAGAAGATGCCTACTATTCACATGTGCCCATTTTGAGAAAGTTCCGAATAACTGCAAGCCCACCATTACCTTTGGAATTCTTGTTTGACTGTGTCTTTATACTTTGCATCCTGTGATGCACATTTTCCAACCTGCAGAGGCACCCTGAGTGAGCAGCACCCTGGAGTTGTGTAGTACACAACGTGCACAACCTTATGTGTTGGTCCTAATTCTACTCAAAGTCAGTCATTCTGTTTCAAGCATCTACTCCAGGTCTTTGGTTGGATGGGTGGGCAGTACACTTATTTTTCTGCTTTCAAATAATATAAAACCCAGACAAATGAGACACCCAAGAGAATCTGCGTATCTGTAATTCCAATTACACTGAACATGCATTCTTCACCCACATGAGTGCCAATTTGTATTATTCTGAGTTCCACTGAAATTGGCCCAAGCCCCTGGGGCGCTTCTTGCCTAGTTTCACTTGTTACCCTTGGATAATTGGTTTAAAACTGATTACTGGGTCACTAATTATGGGGCCTATTGACAGTGTATTTCAGCTTAGGGAAGCAATTAAAAAGTTCACCCTAATTAATCAGGGGTAATTAACAGGTCTTAAATGTTGTCATGAGATTAATTATCAAGAAATCCAGAACAAATCAATGTGCATTTCAGGAGGGTAAGAGCAGACTCGGTCGCTGGAACTGGGTTTCACTTGGACCATTCACTCACTCATTTACCAAATATTTACTGAGCACCTACATGGTGCCGAGCGTGGAGCCCAGAGACACCAGGGGCTTTGCTGATGTAACTTCCTTGTGGACAGGGAATAATCAGACATGTGGAAGGGCACTTTTGCACATGGCTGTAAAGAGCGTCTCTGAAGATGTAGTAATAGTAATACTCAGCGAAGATGTAGTAATAGTAATACTCAGCTAATTGTTTTGACAGTTATCATATGCTACATGCAGTGCTAGCAGCTTTCAGGCTGGGTTTCATTATATATTTGCAGTGACCCTTTTAAGCAGATGTTATTGGTTATTTAACAAGTAAGGGAACTGAGGCCCAAAGAAGTTAAGAAATTTGCCCAAGGGCACCCAGGTAGGAAGCAGTAGAGTTCGATTTTGAATCCAGGGAGAGCGTGACCAGCTCTGTCCCATTGTAGTGTCACTGTTCTGAGACAGGAGCAGTTTAATTGAAATCGTCCCTCCAGGGTAGCTGTGAGGCAGTATAGTATGATGAAGGGCCAGGGCCCTGGAGCCTGGATTCAGTCCTCCCACTAACTGTCTGAGCTTGGACAAGTTCACCTCAGCACCCTGTGACTTCATTTTCCTCTTCTGTAAAATGGGTTCTCAATGTACCAACCTCACTGAACTCTGACAAGATGATGTATGCCAAGCAGAGTAAATAGCCCCTACTAAATAGCACTTGCTGGGTTCCCAGTAAGAATAAACTGCTAATACTGTTTATTACTGCCTTCTTTCAGGTCCAGGAGTTTGGTTTGTTTGGGGTTTGGTTTTTTGCCTTAGCTCTTATTCTACCAGCTTCCAAGGGGTATTAGGAATGAGAGTGAGTTTTAGCTTGAGAGTGTTTTAAGGATGAGTGTTTTATGGAGAGTGTCTCTCCCCTCCAGTTCAAATGTTGAAGCTCTAGCCCCCAATGTCTGATTTTTGGAGAGGAATGTCAAAGAAGTGGTATCTCCTTGACTGAGAACCCTGGATGCTGCGGAACTGTGTTATTTCAGACTGTGTGCAAGACACTGTTTCCTGAACAACTGGATGTATGGAAGGAGCAAAATAAGTAATTCTTCTAATTGAAAATAAAAATAGAAACCTGAATTTTGCTCACTTTATTTCTATGTTTCACAAGGAGCTGTTCCTGTGACACTCAGCGTGTATTTAATGGGTCTTTATAGTTACCTTTGCAACTTTAGAAAGGAATTTAATTTATGTCCAGAGTCATGAAATTCAGGAAGTAAATCACATGTTTGTTTTGATGTTGGTTTTAGTATGTTTCAAAAGTAATGCATATTTACTATAAAGAATGCAGAGAGAGAAGCATAAAAAAGAAAATAAGAATCACATGTCTCAACATTTATAAGTAAGTAAGTTGGCCAGTTTTCTCTTGACACCCATGTTTTTGAAATAAAATAGGGATTTTTTTTCTCAAATCCTCTTGTGATCTGTTTATTTCCATTAAAAATAGATTTTGAATATTTTCCTATGCCAACAATTATTCTTCTTTAACAACATGTTTGACCACAATCTGGAAAGAATTTATAGTTACATAAAATCAAAGTGCAACATAATAGACACCTACATTCCAAGCACTGGCAATTAACAACTGTCAATATTTTGTTATGTTTGCTGCTATGTTTCATTTTTTTAAAAGAAAAGAAAAAACATTACATAATGTAGCCAAATTCTCCCAGCATTGCGTCCTTATTTATTTTTCGCCCTTGTGAAAAGCATTATGAAGAATATCATTATTGAACTATAACTATCAATATCCATCATTCTCTCAGGGTAAGGGCTTAGGAAGAGTGGAGCTGCCAGATCAATTGGTGGTAAATGATAATGGCCCTGTTCCTACATCAAAGCCAACACTGGATTATCATCATTCCCATTATTTTGAGCAATTATATTGACGAGAGGTGACATTTTGTTATTGTCTTAATTTGTATTTCTCTGATTCATACTGACATGAAATACAATGGTTAATTTGTAATTTTTTTCTACTGCATTTTAGCATATCCTTTACTCTGTTGGCATATATATCTTCTCTTTTTTAAGTTGAAGAACTGGTTTCAGTCTTAGGGATATTTTCATAGATAGCAAATATATTCTACTGTGTACCATTTGCCTTTCAATTTTACTTGTGGTAGGTTTTGACATAGGTAAGTTGTTTCTGTAAGAAAATTCCTCAGCCTTTATGTTCTATTGCTTTAGTAAAATGTTTAGAAAATCCTTCCCCAACCAAAATTCTAAAATGATTCACTCCAAATGGTTTCAAGTACCACTCTGTTTTCATTTTCACATAAAGCTTTTAAAATCATTTGAATTAATTCTGGTACATGGCACAAGGTAGGGTTAGTAGGATATTTTTTTCTAAATGCTTATCATGTGTCTTCACATCATTGAATGAACTATCCCTCTGAATGAAAATGTCAATTTTGGCCATATATTATATTGCCTTTTATATAAATATATAATATATATTATACAATATGTATTTATAATATATATTTATATATATTTATATTGGTTTCTGGAAATTAAATTCTGTTCTGTTAATTTATACATCTTAGCACCATACAGCTCCGCTAGTGCCTTAATTATCATGTCTCACATCTATCTTAATGAGTCTTAAAATTTTTGTTTATTCCTGGTGTTTTGTTTCTCTAGAGGATTGATTCCTAAGTAGAGGTTAGCATGAGAACAAGGTGTGGAGGTTCTCCACGATAAGCCGGACCAAAGTTTGCATTCTAGGAAGTTCTCATGCAGTGAGACTGGTGTACCTTTCAGAAATAGATAAGTCACACACATATCTGCACATGTAATGCCTGCCTGTAGTGTAGTTAAGAGTTCTTCATTGATGTTGAGACTCCTTCAGATTAAGAGCCATTGCTCTAGCTCCAATGGATGAAAACATTTTAAAAGCAATATTTTTTGCAAAGAGATTTTTACATTTTTGCACTTGATCACAATTTTCAAAATGATGTTAGAACTCCCTTCTCTCACTTCTATCTTGTTTCCCAGTGTAAGATGTTTTCTTGGCACCACCTGGGTGACTCTTATGTAACTGGTGCAAGGGATTTCAGGATTTGGGGGGGGTACAATTTTCAGATACTTTGAAGATTCCTCTAGCTCGTACTAATGGGCATCAGGGTTGGTAACAACCATCAGTTGAGACCCCGAGGTCCTGACCACTGAGTTCCCACTCTACTGCTCATGTAGACATCTGTCTGTAAGCAGGGATTTTAACCCTGGCTCTGTATCAGAATCATCTGTGGAACTTAAAATACAGACTGAGTTGATTATCTATATTAAATACTAGCCACCAGTATTAAAGAAAAATAAATGCAATTTCACAGATGATTCTGAAACACAGCCAGGGCTAAATGTCCATTTTCTAGGTAATTGTTCTAGAATATTCTC
Organism: Uropsilus gracilis; assembly: GCA_004024945.1. Classification (NCBI taxonomy): domain Eukaryota; kingdom Metazoa; phylum Chordata; class Mammalia; order Eulipotyphla; family Talpidae; genus Uropsilus; species Uropsilus gracilis. Next base: position 130,074 of record PVHY01002011.1, read on the forward strand.
TGTAATTCCTGACCTCTCCTCCTTCCCCTCATCCAGACACCTACACTTAGTCTTCTGGTCTCTGTCCAAGTGTTTTCTTTTCTAAGGAACTTTCCTAACCCTCCTTCTAGGTCTGGTCCGTACTTAAGTTTAGGCACCCCCAGACTTAGAGCCAAGAAGTGAGGGACTCACTTTTGCCTCTTTGCTTGTGTTCCTTCCACACAGAAGAGAGGGGTCCAGAAACTGTGCTGGCTTGATGGGGTTGACCCATATTCTTTCCATGTACTGTGCTGATTTCCCTTGAGATTTAGCCTGGATTTTTGGAAAATTCTGTACCATTCACCGAAGGTATGTTGGGACTGGAGTTTAAAAGGAGAAGCAGCAGGAGCCAGAATCAGAGTGAGGAGCTTCCCATGCAAAGTGAAATTTAAGAGAACATCTTCTTTTACATATGTTTTCTCCAATTTTGTTAAACGATAATTAACAAAACATTGTATGTTTAAGGTGGACTGGCCTTGATAGATGAACCTATTGGGAAAAATGATTTACCACAATGAGTTCAGTTCAGGGTCTGTGTGTGGTCAGGTGCTCCTCTCAACCAAAGAACCCTTTTCCTGGGTTAAACAATAAAGGCGCAGAGTTTCATGTTACGGAAGAATAACAGTTTAATAACCACAGCAATGGCCTCGATGGAACATTTACTATGTGAGCATAGTAAAATGTCCTGGGGACGCAACCCTCCCAGCTCTGGCAGACAAGAGACAAGAAAGCCATGGGCAGAGACTGGAAGTCTGTTGAACTGCTAAGCAAACTGATGCTTTCACTCCCACTAGGGAGTATGGAGCCAATAAAGAAGATTTATTTCTAGGGACACCCAGCCTTTGCATTTCCACTGTGCATTCTTTCAAACCAAGGATCAAATTCCCTCCTTGTCTTCCTCTGCACATACACAGCATCAACATCTCTTTAGGTCAAAACAATTTAGAAACAGAAAACTCCCTGTCAAGAATTTTTAATGTCAACGACACACTGTTCCTACCTATAGAAACGAAATTCGAACTTGTGCTTGTGGGAACAGTTCTGGAAGAGTAAACTCGGACCACAGCTTCTTATTTCAATTCTCTGATCATCTCTTTGTCTAATGACCATGAAGATTTTATTTCCAATTAACAGCTATGTAGCTGTCTGGATGTTTTTACCTGCCTTATCTCCCTAATCCTCCATTAGCTCTAGGAGAAGGAACAACCACTTCTCTCCGTTGCAGACACAGAGGCTCATGAAGGTTAAGTAATTTGCCAGGGATCACACTTGTAATTAGTGAAGGAGCCACACTTTGAAGCTGGCCTATCTGATGATGTTGCCACCGGGTCAAAGCAGCACCCCCTGGTCTCTTTGATGTTGGAACCCACCTGACCATCCCTGAGGGCCTGGGCTACGGACCCAAGCCTCCGTCTCTGGTGCTCTGAAGAGCTGGGAGACCCAAGGTCCACAGCTGATTCTGTTTCCCCATCCCCCAGCTCTGCCTCCTGCTCCTGCCAGCCCAGCCGCTCATGTCCCAGCATGCCCCGGGCTGCAGCGACCTGAGTTATGACATAACTCGCCTGAAAATTCCCCTGTAAAGGGAAAGGGGCCAATCAAATGTGAGTTATTCTTATTGTAAGTTCCCCAAAGCCACGGACCTTGTATGATTTATCTTGGTATAAGCCACGGCACTGGGAACAGGGCTTGGCACACAGCACACAATAAATGTTTATAAAATTGACTGGAGTTTTCAGAGAGATGGGAGACCAAACACACACACACACACACACACAGACACACACTCTCTCTCTCTCTCTCTCTCTCTCTCTCTCTCTCTCTCTCTCTCTCTCTCTCTCTCCCTCTCTCTCTCACTCACACATGCGCGCGCTCATCTGAACACACATGTACACCCTGCCCACACCGCACACACACCTACACACACTCTGATTTCTTACTGTGGGTGTGAGTTTGCGTCTGTGGTCTTTTGTGTCCCCATGACACGTTATGCTTATAACCCCATCACTCATTTTAATTACATTATTGTGGGCCCTATTTGGCCTTTGGCTATTTTTGAGACCAAATTAGGAAATTTAAAGACAGCCATCTTTCTTCCCCAAGAAACACAGAACAAGTGCCTGAGGCGGGAACAGGAACCCAGGGGTGGGGGTGGGGGCTGACTTTTTCCGGGGAGTCCCTTTTGTTCTGTGGACTTAAAACAAATGCATGTATTATCTTTTTAAAACATCAGAGACTTTTAGAAAAGAGCCATTTTGGCTCAAAACCACAAAGTAACATAAAGGCTTTTATAACTGGGTTAGTTAGAGATTAAGGTTTGGGGTCTGTACGCGACTCATAGGACCTTGGGGACAGGTCGCAGCCGCCCCCAGAGGGACAGTAGCCAGTCTAGGTTGACCATCCCCTGGGGCCTGGGCTCCATCCTCCAGAAGAGCCCGGGGGTGTCTCCTTCAAGTGCTGCCCACAAGGACCCTCTCAGGGTCAGACACCCCACATTTTACTTATTCTCTTTGCTGGGTCAGTGGCAGATCTGCAAGGATTAGGCGAGGCAAGCCCTGAAATCTACTCAGTAAGATGAAAATCTGTCCCTTCATTCTCAGGCTCCAGCGGCAATGATTAAATCTGAGGAGTGGGGCTTGGAGGCAGGTGTTGGCTGCAGCCTTCGCCTTCCATGTTCTTTCGCGTCCTCTCCTATGACTTCAGAATCCCTGGAGTGTGGTCCCCAGATTCGATGGCAGCTGTTTGGAGCCTCAGAGTCAAACCCAGGGAGGATTGGGGTCTCCAATGTGGACCGAGCCCTTCCAGCCAGCTAATGAGAGCCAGAGCTTTCTTCTGAGGCCAAGATATTCCTGGAGGGATTAATTTTTATCAAATGACTTCTTAATGAGAGTCCGCTTACCTCCAAATTTGGAGTCTTTAAAGCTCCTGAAATTTAAAACTAATCAGCAAGCTGGACTGCTTTGAATGTGAAGAGTTCACAGAATCGATTCAGAGGAGAAGAGAACACGTTTGTAACAGCCAGGACCCAGCAGGGTGGGAAATGGCAGCTTGAAATCTAGCAGTGGCTTTGCTCAGTACCCCCTGAAAAAGGCACGGAAATGCCAGTTCAGGATCGGAAGCTGGAGAAGCTGGGGGCTGCTTCTTACTTGGAAAGGTGTTTCACTTTATCCATGATTAATGCTAAACTTTGGGAAATTTCATCACAATGGCAGCTTGAGGACCTCTTTGCAAAATAAGAAATTCTTGCAGAAACTGATACTGGGATGAGGGTTTTTCCTAGTCAGGGAATCATGAGTACTATCGGTCCAAAGCATGGTACCCAGGGAACACACACTGATGAGGAAAATCCTAAGTTGCTTGGGTTAAGGGTTCATGCACATCAAAGGAAGGTAATGGAACGCTCATGTGCACAGAGATTTGAAATCTGTGAATACGGGGGTGGGGGGGTGGGTGCTGTGGAGGAAGCAGGGAGAGAGGAGGAAGGGAGAGAAGAATTTCAATACACAGATCCTCGATTAAACTCTGAAATCACCCATCTTCTTGTGGGCAAACAGGCCCGGAGCTGAACAGTCAAGGCCCAAAGCCAAATCCCCAGGAGAAGCAGTCCAAGTGCTTCGGGAAGGATCCACCAGCTGGTTTGCACAGAGTAGGGAGAGGAGAGTGAGTCAACATGGATCATAAGCTCAACCCACTGGAGGCCAAGACAGCAGCTGCCATAGTTTCTGAGAGTTGGGTCCTGCCGCTGCCAAAGTTACCAGCCACCAAAGAGAGAAGAACCAGGGAAGCTTTTTGCATGCCTGCTTTCATCTCTTTCCCAGTTCCCTCAGAGTGGTCACACTATTCCTCCCCCTTCCAGCAGCCCCCTGCCCCTCTCCCTTCAGGTCATCCAGTTCATAGCACACCTGGTCTTGTAGTATAAACCCCTGTGACAAGGAGATGGGGATGGGGAAGATGTCATCAGAAGGAGCTTCCCTCCCACCCACCCCTCCTTCTACCCACTGACATTTCTGCACAGGTGACCCTCTCCTTGAGTTGTTTATAGATTGTGCTTTCTGATAAACTGTGTGTGCTCATTTACCACAGTTCCCACCTTTCTCTGTTGCCTTCTCAGCTGTGTTATGTTAAACCTCACTGGTCTTTGTGGGTATATTTAAGCTTCAGTGTCCTGCCCCAGGGTAACATACTCATGCTTAGAAAAAACCATGTGATGGACTAGTTTGCAAATTTGGGAATCATTTGGCAGACAGGTGAGGTCACTACTCCATTGGGTTTGGTTTGGGGAATTCCTTTATCCCAGCCCACACTGTTCTGACTTGGCCTCCATGACTAAACTTCAGTGAGCCAATATTTCTCTTCTCATAAATTGTGGAGGAACAACTCTTAAGATGGTTCCAAGTTATTCCCATCTTCTGGAACTCACTCCATTCCTCCACATGTAGATAGCACCTGTGACTTACTTCTAACCAATAGAACACAACAGAGGCTATAGGCTGTCACCCCATGGTTATACTACACAAAACTATGTGTCTGTCTTGCTAGCTGACTTTTCTTGATGATTTGGTGAAGCAAGTGGTCATGTTGGAGAGACCCATGGACAAAGCTCTAAGAGTAGCTCCTAACCAAGAGACTGTCAGGAACTGGGGGGCTTCTGGTCAACCACCAGCAAGAAATGAGTTCTTTTCTTCTGATAGTCCTCAGGACCTGAATCCCATCAACCCGGTGAGTGTGGAAGCTGACCCTTCCCCAGCTGAGCTGCTGAATGAAATCACAGACTTGACTGATACCTTAATGTCAACCTCACAAGACCCTGAAGCATGAGGTTCAGCTAAGCTATGGCCCGACTTACAAGCAAGAGAAACTGTGAGTTGTTTTAGCTGCTAAGTTTCTGGTAATATTGTTAGATTGTGATAAACTAGCATGCGTTCATTCTCAGTTAAGTCCTATCACCATCTTTGGTAATTTTGCTCAAGGAGTAGAACTGATAATTGCTGTTATTTGTTCTCCCAAATCTGGATCATGTGCCAAGACCGTGGTCGCTTCTTTTAACTTGGGCTAGGGTGACACTATGGCTACTCCTAATTCACACCTGTTTGGGGTCATTTGGCAAATGTATCCCCAAATAAAATGCATATTCCTTGACTGTGGGGATTAAGACTCAGATTCAAGCATAAAAATGTGGTCTTCTCCTGTGAGAGTGGGTTCTAGTGCCATTCTTGGGCACACCACAGAATGGCATGGCACAGTCCCACCCCATAACTTTGGGTCAGGTCATGGGATAAGTGCTGAACCATGAGCTGGAGTAGATGTCACTTCTGAGTCATAGCATGTAATTGTCATGATGACCCTGACATGGTGATCAAGGAGGTCGTGAACTCTAGCTGATACAACTACAAGATGCCAGAGTCTTCATCACCTTGAGCCCCTAAGTGACTCCAGGGAGCAGAGCCCACCCACCACCAATAACTTTGTTGGATATGTAGATGAGAAGGAAACTTAACTTGTTGGGTTAATGCACTGAACTACGAGGGTTAATATGTTATCCTAGGAAAACCTAGACTATCTCTTAAACCTTAAGCATCTCTTAAAGATAGAAGCAAATTACACCTTACTCTATTTCCTCTTTCATCACTTATCTTTTTAAGAAAAAGCTGTTAAGGCTCTTTTGGTGCTCCTGATAATACATCAGTATATCATAACTCCCACCCATCCTCAGAGACTCAGTTCTGTGTGAAGCTTCCCCCCTCTTCCTCCCTCAGGCAGTGTTAGACAATTCTTCCTTCTGCTCCCACGACACTCTCATCATACCTCTATTAGAGCACTTACTACATTGTATTGAAATGATTTGTGTATGTCTGTCTCTCCCACCAGACTGTAAGTGTCAGAAGCCTCCTCTATTTCCCTCTTAAGAATCAGAGGAAAATACACCAAAGGAAGGATAAATACAGATAAAAGGCAGTAGCACTGTCTCTCCTCCTCTTTCATCTGGCAGTGTTTTAGTTAAGGCTCTTTTTGATTGCAGGTAACAGAAACCCAATCTTGCTAGTTGAAGTAAAGAAAGAAAAGTATCGGAAGGATCTAGTAGTGTTTGGAATCCAAGGCAAAGATGAACAAGCAACTCAAGAAATTTCAAGAACCAGTGGCAGGTCCTTGTCCACCTTCCACTCCGGCTCTGCCAGGGGCTGACGTGGCCTCCAGCAATGCCATTCTGGGTCCATCAGCTGCATTTTTCAGAAGAGAGAATCCAGCTGGCTCAGCTCAGGTTAAGTAGGTGCCCCCAACCGCCTGACCGCAAGCAGTGCCTTGCAGTAGAAACACTAGATTTGCAGAATCAGTGCAGGTGATTCTCAGAGATAAAGGGACTAGGAAGTCATCTAATAGACACTTGCGTCTGATGCTATCTTGTCTAACCTTTGGGGAAAGCAGCTACTTGCCTCCCAGCTCCGTAGACTCTCCACCGGATGCTTTCTGATAAATTCCAAACAAGCACTGGTCTTAAATGTCTCTGAACTTCTGCAGAAATGCCTGGACACACATTCTCTTTCCAGATACCAGAACATATCCAGAAGTTTGGGCAGTCTGCTTTGCCCTTAGCTAGTTACTCTTTTTGTTCTTAGCTGGTTACTCTTTGCTGGTTACTGTTGTTTTCCTCCATTGTGGTTCTCAATACCCAGGGCACTGGGTTCCCCCTACCAGCTTTACCAGCCCCACCTGAGGCTGATTGCTAGTTCAAGCCTGGCTATTAGCTGGCAGTGGGCAGTGAGTGCTCTCATTTGAGATGCATAGAAAGTATTTGCTGAATTAAACTGAGATTAAGGTACATTGTGTTCTAAGCCTTACTCCTTTTCTCAAATGGAAAACTAGAAATGAGTTGGTGTTCTGCAGGGAAGAGAGAGGGCAGCATTTTTGGGGAAGGAGATGACCCTCCCCCCAAGTTCACACTATTCATTACCATCCATCCATCCATCCATCCATCCATCCATCCATCCATCCATCCATCCATCCATCCATCCATTCATTCATTCATTCATTCATTCAGCAGACATTTCTGGGTAACTATTAGTTTAAGCATATTCGTAAGTCTGGGGATATCAAAATGAAAAAGATCTTTTCTTGCCATTAATTCAAATCTAGTGTGTGTCTGTGTGCGTGTGTGTGTGTGTGTGTGTGTGTGTGTGTGCGTGTGTGTAGACATTTAAACAGATAGCTGAAATCCTGGGCAATAAAATAGGCAGTGAAGTCTTAATAAAAGAGTGTGGGTTGTGGAGAAACCTCGTGATGAAGCCTGCTTCCACCACTTCCTCACTGTATAACCTTGGACAAGCTATTTGACCTTCAGAATCTTAGCTGCCTTATCACAAAAGACTCAGATAATGTTGGTTTTGCAGTATTATAGTAGATAAAATATTTAAAGGATCTAGCATACAAGAAATTACTAATAGATGGTAGCTATTCATGTCACTACAAAATCCCCATTTTAAAACATACCTATTTGTACAATTTTCAGTGCCTACAGCATCATCTGACACATAGTGAGTCCTCAACAAACATGTCTTGAATGAATGCATGCACTAACCAGCTACTATTTCTTGTGCCCTTGCAAACTGGTGCAAAGGAGGCACCAAAACCAATTGCAAGGAGGAAAACCAATAGCTAAACCCGGCACTCTCTGAGTCCTTCTACCTGCACACACAACTGCAAGACTATTCACAAAACAGTAACAAGATTTATTTACAATCATGCATACCAAGTCACTGAGACCACAGGTGGTTAGTTATCTTACCGCAGTTATTGTCAGTCTCTAAAGTCCTAAGCAAAAGGAAGCACAAGTCCAAGATGGCGTCTCCTCTCCACACCAAACCTGAAACTGGCATTTAACACGAAGTCCAGTTTTCCAACAAGCCATCCTCTCATCGGAGGGACACAGATTCCAAGCATTCCAGCTTCCGAGCTTTTCC